>JBAMHZ010000048.1:614456-645920 GCA_037177395.1 Alpinia galanga | reverse complement strand
TAGAGCAGGCGCTCGACGGCCCAGCTAGGCTGAGCCGGCGGAGGCGGCGACTGAACCGCCACCCCACGCCCGTTGAGGAGCGGCGCGCGGCAGAGCGGGCAGCTGAGGCGCTCGCCGTGGTCGAGCCATCGGTCGAGGCAGCGCCTGTGGAACACGTGCCGGCAGCTGCGCAGCTCGCGCACCCGATCGGCGGGCCCCACCATGCAAAGGCACACGGCGCAGGAGGCCGCCGCTTCCTGATCCGCTACCAGCTCGCCGTAGGCGGCGACCCGAAGGGCCGTCCGCACCGCCCGGGCGGATGCGAGGTGCCGTTCCCTGGCCTCGGCTCCTTTTCCGTCCTCCTCCGGTGAAGAAGAATTAGGCCACCAGGCGTCGTAGCAGGGGGAAAAGAACCAATTCAATACGAGAGAAAATAAGAAAGCGGCCTGCTCAAGGCATCGGAGCAGGACATGCCTAGCGCAGCAGTAATCCACTGTGACGTTCATTTTTCTATCTTTTTGTCAGTAAATCTTAAACAAAAAGCAGCAGAGAGGGAGAAGAAAGGGGAGGAAATCAGAGAGAAGAAGGGGGTGCTTATATAGACGGATTGGCAGTAGGAAACAGGGAGGATGAGATATCAGACTAAGCTAAGCTAAACT
Source organism: Alpinia galanga (assembly GCA_037177395.1). NCBI lineage: Eukaryota > Viridiplantae > Streptophyta > Magnoliopsida > Zingiberales > Zingiberaceae > Alpinia > Alpinia galanga. The sequence goes on along the minus strand of JBAMHZ010000048.1, from coordinate 645,282 downwards.
GAATGACTCGCTTACTTTTTCAAAAGATTGATATGTATCTGTCGACGATGGTGAGTGGTGACTCTAAACAGGCATATGATGGTGGCTAAGTAATCAGAGTGCCAAAAAATTTGATTTTTTTAATTGTATTGCACTGAATACCAGAGAATTTTTTTCTTTTAAATGCATGAGGATAATGGAAGATGACTTTTTCTTCATACTAGGATTAGGACAAGATGAACCATGCATGAGTTTGAATAGGGGTCAGTCTTTGACAGTCAAAGGTCACCAAGTCAGTGGATCACGTAAGTTGCAGGAGCTTGGCTAACGAGGACGAGACAGTTTGACAGAGATGCTGAAGATACTAGAGAAAACGTCCAACCAGTGACACAACGCATGTGAAGTAGAATTTGATGCGGGGACCAGGATCTAAGATTTTGCCGTGTCAGATTTGCGTAAGATCCCAGTCAGATCCACAAGTTTGTGAAGCACTGCTGAGAGAGGGGCCAGCCGTCGGCAGCATTAAAGACATGACAATTGCAGATTCGAGATTTTCTTAAGACGGGGAGACCAATAATACATGATGAGCCTTCTAAGCAATTTCATTAGTAGAAAAAAAGATTAAAACCCGTATTGTGAAGCTCAAACTGGTAAGAATAACCTTGCGGCCAAAGTCTCCTCTCTTCTGACATTAAAATTGAAAGAAAAAAAAAACATTAGCAAGATGATTCCTCTGACGAACTATATGAATACAGATTTTGTAAAAGGTGTAAGAGTGAACTGAGCGATAAAATGTCAACAGAAGTTGTTAAGAAGTTGGAACACTTTTGAGCGAGAGAAGAAAAAAGGTGCAGACTAGTGTTGAGGAAGAAGACAAGCAGCTATTGCGATCCTGATATAGCCAAGGCAACAAACCTTATTACCTACAATGAATATGACATCTCCACCACTTCACATTGAAGAAGAGAGCCCACAAAGACGAGTAAACAAAAGCTCACAACAAAAAGATATCTATTTGAGATTTGAAAGAAGATATTACTAAAGTAGTATTGCCTCATCCCTGTTACCTACTGCAAAAGCATTATAAAGTGGTGGAATTGGCTTGGCAGACTCTTTAAGAAATCAAAAGGCGATTTTATGATGGGAAGGAATTGGTGGTGATGTTTGGAAAGGATGGACCACCAACAGCGAATGATGCTTCCTTTGCTGTGTTTGCTACAGATAAGCAGGCAGTAGAAACACAAGTTATCCAAACTGGTTATCCTATACCCTATCCTTCCCCTTGATAACTTCGTTCCTTCAAGATAGCAAGGAAGCAAATGGACCGTCAATGATGATTGTTCAGTCACATACCAATACTTAAGCAAACAATAAAGAGGGGGAAAAAAAGTTGTACTGCTAATCTACTGTGCCTTTGTGCTATAGATACTAGGAGATTGCTTTTACTTGACACTTCTAAGAATTGAATCAACTAATTATCAAACATCTGTACTGTTAGGAAAAGATTTTTATCTATAAATTTATGAATTTTCTCACGTGCAAACTTGGATGACAAATTGACTTGACATGAAGAAAAAAATCATTAAAAAATAATGTCAAAGACTAGACTGCATACAAAATTAATAAATGTAACCAAAATATCAATGAGGTAAGAATCAACTTCTGAAACTGTCTAACATCTTGAGTTGGTTCACAGGAATATTTATTCTATACTTTATAAATTATCACAAAACAATTCTTCTATATTTAGTCACAAAATGCACATAGAATGAGTTTTCATGGGACTCCTATTCCCCCATGATCATTCTTAACTATTACTTTTACCATTCCAAGGAATAAATATTCCTGCTCCACACCTTTGACCCCTGATCCAGTATGTTGTGTGGTGCAAGCATAAGGAATCGGTCGAGTGAATTAATTAGTGTGAACGTGCTGAGATTAAATAGGTCGGGTGAGTTAGATTGATTAGGTAGCTCAAATGGGTCAAGTGGATACGATGGGAGGAATGGGCTAAGAGGATTAGGGATAGATGGGCAAAGTACGACGAGAAAGATGAACGAACCAAGGGCATAGTTGTTATAGTCATACGGTTGACAATCCATATCTTATGATATGTTACAATTCAAACATTAATAGATGCATCCTGACTATTCATATTAATGGTCTGTATCCTTCATGACCAAAATAATCAGATGCACTAAGCCCATATTATTGGAGCATGCAAAATTTTTCAACAAAATCGGACTCATAATTCATAAGTTTAAAAATTACACAGTATCACTGAATTACAGAATTTAAGGTTCACAGGATTGATTAAATGCTATTCTCTAGGGCATAGTATTCTTTAATAGGTAACAATCTTCAGGTTTGACTTCTCTAGATCAGAGACTATGAGGTCAGATCATGACCACTGAAAATAAGCTTCTAACGCTCTAGAGCTTTCAGACCATGCATCTTGGATTAGGTTGAAGAAACTTAATCATTAAAAAAAAAAAACCAAAGAGTACCCATTCAATTGTAGAAAATGTCATAAAAGCTTCAGACCTCCTGTAACATCATCAACCAGGTCGCTGGGTCCTGCTCATGAAATTCAACAGATCAGAATGCATAATGGACTTTTAGGAGCAAAATAAATGAGAAAATGTCTGCACAAAGTTCATTGAGGTTTATATAATTTATTGGCAAAAGTTAACCACTATAAATTGAATCCTTGCAAGGGTAGAATATTTTTTCACATCAACTTTACTTGAAACAATAATAATAATAAATAATAATTAACAGTTTTAGAAAGAAACAGAATCTCTGAATTGAAATGGATTCTAGACTGGAGGCTACAAGGTACTCTGACGCTACAAGGTACTCTTCCTCTGAAATCTTAGAATCTTAATCTTCCACAGATACTAAATCATTGATGTCTGCTTATACTGTGTTAAACTGTAGAGAAACAGTTTGTAATGGTACCATAGTAATAATGAATATATCAAAAATAGTTGGTTCTCTTATAATAGAAGCAATCCTGTAATTTGTTCTCACTTTACCAAAATCATATATTGTGGAACTAGCAAAGCTGTTAACTTGTAGAAACCAATATCATAATAGTAATTGATTGCAATTCTAAGTAGCTTACCCAGAATAGCCATCACTGTCCTTGAATCTGCAGGAAAATATGCAGTCAGTACAATCTCTTAACTAGGCAAGCAAAACTAAGTTTAGTGGAAATAACTTGCAAAAAAATCTATACTGGACAGTAGTAAAAACAATTCATGCATTTGTGAATCTATTGTCTCTTCTTAGTAGATGAAACATAAAATGTAAGTGTTTGAGATTTCTGCAAAAAAAAATAGATTTAACACACTTGGTGCAATTTGGGTCCTCCCAGCATCAATTGTTATATGATTTGGTAGCTTCAGTGACTTTGCCCTTCCCTGAATGAAAAATGAAGCACAATAAGATCAAAGGTTCAAATTATCCATTTCCAATACTTCAGCACCACACAGCTTGTATAAATAAATGGCTAGCCAAAATAAATTATATACATCCAATTCTGTAGCATCTGATTGGAAGTTTGATAAATTCAGTGTATAAAGGACAAAACTAAAAGTTAGTTGGAGAACAGAAATAAAAAATACTTCTTTCAAAACTTTACAAGAATGTTATAGTTGATGAAGAAAATCATATATCACAGCTGCAAATGGTAGAGCAAGTAACACAGCCTCCTTCAAATATAACTTTCATTAATTGGACATATTACATTATTGCTATGACAATATATATATATATATATAAACAACAATCACAAGTTGCATTTCCTAAACACATGAGGTGAGCTCTTGAATCTTAAACCCCACTGATCTGTATCTACTAAGGTCAGGAAATTAATAACAACAGGTCATATGAAGTTTTGATCAAATGAAGTTTTACATTTTTTTATTTCCAACTACCCTCACAGTTTTTGCTCTAAAGAGTTAATTTAGTTTATCTATGAGATTTATGAATCATTACTAATTAAAGACACTGATGGAGCAATGAAAAATTGGCTGCTGTTGGTCTGCTAGAGAACTATATGCATACAAAATTCAAAATATTCACCATTTCATATTGCTAAAGCAATATAGATTGATGTTGACTTTTTGATGCAGTAAGTAGCTATGCATTTCAGCCAGTCAATGGCAAGACAACACAATCCACTGGTACACTACTGCATGTTCCGATGCTGCTGAGTTACTAGAAGTTGTCATATCAAATGTTTCAGATGATACCAAGTTCCACAAATAAAGAATAGTTATGTGAAGGGAAAAAAAAAAGTAACAAGCTTTTTAAGCCAGAGTAACATACTTGTAGCAGAAGAAGATCATCCTCACTTTCAATCTTCAGCACCACCTTAACTTGTCCACAATTTTCCCATCTGTCAGCAAAAGAAGTGATACAAAATAAACTCAGTCAAAAATCAGCAAATAATCAATATTTTGAATTAGATACAAGAAAATCAACAATCCTTCATGAGGATAGTGAAAGGTTACCTGCTTAGTGCTTTTGGAGCTCTATGAAGAAGCTTTTTATACAAACCCAGAGTTGCATGGCTGGAGAGCAAGCACGTCAAAGACTCTCTCCATTTCAACTTTTTACAATAATATTTGCTACTCAGTTTGTTAGATAAAATAAATGCATTCGTGCTATGTTCTGTCAAAAAATTTATAACTGCAATTGGACTTCAATTAAGAAAGGGTGTGAAGACTATTGTCTTATGAGTAGAACGTATAATTATTTTATCAATGGGTTGGCACCGGTTGTATTGAAACAAAAGGAACACAACTACATCTTCTTAAACAATCCAACAATGTTAAGTGTTAACAGCTTGTCCTCTCTCTAATTGAGGGTACAATTTGTAGTGGATTACAGGGTATGCATTTTATTTTTATACTTTTTTTTAAAAAAAATTTAGAGTAATCCAGATTACTAGGTCTATTCACCCTATTAAAAGAGAGAAAAAAAAAGAAAAAAGTTACTGTTTTTGAACATCAATAGCCTCTAACTACAAATACACACTAGGATCAGCTTGAGTGGTAATCTAATGGAATAGTATCAGTACTAGTAGAGCCTTGTAAAGAATCAATTTGTTTTTCTTGCGGGATCAGCTTGACAGACCGTGATAAAAATGCATTAGAAATACACACAATGAGGACTTGCTAACCTGCCTTCACAACTTTCACTTACTACATATTACATGCCAAAAATAAAAATAAATAAATAAACTGAAGGCAAGCACATACGCACTAGGATTAAGGGGACCAATGATAAGGAAGCTATGAAGGTTAAAACACCGAGAAATACAAATTCACAAGTAATGCAATGTTGGCAGTGATTCAACAAATAATGAAATATACTCGTATTCCTTCTACTGCAGAGCCTCTTTGTCACTAAGGATTATTAATATACCTGCACTGGGCAGCAATCTTGCCTTTTCCCATCTTCAAGTCATTTCTAACAACCAAAACCTGCACAGTTGGGTAACAAACTACTATAGCATATGAATATGCTAATAAAAGCAACATGTTTAGATTAAAAAGGGAAAACAGTGCTAGAATGACGGCAGAATAATCAAAGAACACATCTTGCTAAATCAGGTGCCGTGCCATGAGGTAAACAAAACAAAAAAAACACAAGAAAAAAATTTCCCACGACTTACCATTTTGAAGTCTTCAATGATTTCAGCAAGGTTTTCAATCTCGAGGGTCGGCTTCTTCTCAGTGACCCTGTTCAAATTCCTCGGATCGTTGGGATCTTCGTCGACCACCCTATTCCTGTTCGTTAAGTCTTTGGTCCAAATATACGAAAACGGGAATCTACCCTTGGTCTCCCTTTGGGCGAGGAGGAACCCCAAGGCAAAGCATCCGGCGCCTATCAGGAGGGCGGTGAAGACGCTAAAGAGAGATATAGATATGCCCATCATGAACGCCGGCACAGCCATAGACGGGTCAGCAGGTCTCGTATCCGATCTCGGCCCCGGTGGTGAGGAGGCAGAGAGGAAGGAGGGCCGGCGGAGCGCAGTGAGGATCCCAAAAGCTTTTGACTCGGAAGCCGGACCACTGAATTTTCGGGCGGTTTTGGTTGGATAAAGAATTGGATCCGAAACGGTATCAGAGACGGGCGGGTTGGATGGACCCGATTCGACAATGTTGCATTTGCCACGTAAAAAAATATGAAATTTACATTATTGATTTTCATTGTTACTTCTATACATAAAGAGGAATAAATTAGAATTTTAAATGGCCAGTATAAAAATACAAAATCATCAATAACTGATGAAATTCAGAAATTAACTTTTTATCCTTTTAAATTTTAACATGGTCCTTACCATGTCAAGCTAAACGATGAGCCAAAGAGAGAGGACAAATGTGCACTCCTCCAGTCCGCAGCGAGCGCTTACCCTGGCGGCTGGTGGCTGGCAGCGGCGGCGACGCTCGGACTTGTGCTCACTAGGTCTGTGTCACTTCAAAGCTCAACGGCGGGAGGAGAGCAGTCTACTACCAGTGCTCTCGCCAAGCTAAATTCTAGTAGTGTTCAGAAATGATTTCCCTTTTTTAAATGCGAAAAAAGAAAACTCTTGCATCAATAATTCACGAAGCTAAATTTTATAATTGTTCCACGGAGTGGATTTGTAATGACCTTTTGCTGTATTGATCGATTTGGTGAAACAGAGGATGATGCGCAGCATGAGGAGACGAGGCCGAGGCACTGGGCGTAGCCCGTGGCTTGTTCTCTCCGGCAAAGCTGCCGATTAACATTAGAGAAACTCAAAGTTCCTACTTCCGAACAAGAGCAGAAAGCTAGTAACTAATCTTATCTCAGTGCTCGATGTATATATATCATCCGTTGTAAATTGTTCATTCTTTCACTCTTCTTTAATATATATATATATAAAATCAGTATTTTAAATTAAATTAGGTTTTCAGTTAAGTTTTAACCAACTTATCTCTATGGCAACAAACAAATAAAGTTTTCTGGAATTTACATTTATATATTCTAGAATGCCATTTCAATGCTTAAAGAATTATAACGAATAAAATGTGAAATGAAGATGAAGAGGGAAAAAAAAACTGAAATTAAATATTTATGAAAGAATGATAAAGATAGTTATATATATAATTCTAACATCTTTTGTAACCATCAACTTTTGAAATTAAATAGATATATTCAAGATTATTTTTTTTATGCCATTGAAGAAATATCAAAAAAAAAATGAGACTGATACCTGCTACAAATGTTTTAGAGAAGGAACCAATGTTAAGACTACTGTCTGTATGCTTTTTATGCAAATTGACGAGCAGATTTTAGCTCCTAGATTTTCTATTAGAACCGACTAAATCGGTCCTTGTTTTGCAGTTCATATCCGATTTTGATTGAATCTTGACCAAATAAATCATTTCGTGGCTGAACTGGTCAAACGACAGGATTCAATGGCCCCAGGTACTTTCCGGAGACACTGTGATCCACCCAATTTCCTCCTGCTAATAAGCACCGCACGCACACCTTTAAATGCTCACCGCGATTTGGATCTCCACCGATGTCACTGCCATCGACTTCGTTCACTAGCGCCATCCCACGCAAACATTTAATTTGCGTGTCTAATTTAACTCCATCCTCCAGAACAGAACAGAATCTAACAATGCCCGGCCACGGCGGTCCTCTTCCGAGCATCAGGATCGGCTGTGAGATCGTGCTGGCGGTGATCATCTTCCTCTTCTTGGTCATCTGCGCCGCCTTATTCGTCTACCTCTACCTCAGACGGCAAATTCGCTTGTACAACCACCCGGCGGGTGCCGCCGCGGCTCCGAACCCTTCCGGCCTCGACGCTACGGTGCTCCGCTCGCTCCCTGCGATCGTTTTCCAGGGGGCGTACTTCAAGGAGCCGGTCGAATGCGCCGTCTGCCTCTCCGAGCTGGCCGAGGGCGAGACTGCCCGTCTGCTTCCAGGGTGCAACCATGGGTTCCACCTCGAGTGCATCGACATGTGGTTCCACTCCCACACTACCTGCCCGCTCTGCCGGAGTAGACCCGTCGGGAGAGGAACCCCGGGGCAAGTTCCGGCGGGGGAGGCCGCGCCGCTGGTGGTGGGTGTTTCGTCGAGCAGGTTGCAGACAGGAACTGAGGGAGCGGGTGAAGGTTCGTCGAGGACTTCGGCTGGTGGACCGTCGCCGACGAGGGTAGCGGTGGAGGGAGCGTCGTCGTCTGTCGAGCAGACGTTGAAGACGCTGAGGATGATACTGAGCCAAGGGAGGTGGAGTGTTGCCTCGTCCTCCGCTAGCGCCTCCAACGGAGGCGACGTAGAGCAGGGTCCGGAAGGATGCGCGGAGGCGTCGTCAACAAGCGCTCATCGGAAGCGTTAAAAGGACTTTATTTCGGAAGAAGAAAAAAAAGCATTTTTTTAATGTAAATCATCAATAAACGGATTAGGGGTTATATTTATTTTTAAATCTTTTTATTCAATCCGTAAGAGCCTTGAGAGAAGTCGTTTGATCTACTTCCTCGTATTGTTCTAGAGATCCTTTGAAGTTGTACAAATAGGCAATGTAATTGACTTTGAAATCTTCGATAGACGTTTTATTTTCATGAAATAAGATTTGTGTAGTTTGTAATTGGCAATTTGTGTTCCACATATCCACCTTTTAAGTCATTTTTAACATTTTCTTTTTAAAAACTACAGGTCTGTTCTTCACGATAAAAATTCTGTGATATGGATCCAGTGTGTTCATATAAGATCTTAGGATTAACAGGTACAAAATATCTCATTGATTTTTTATTTTTTTTTTCATGCAAAAAAAAATCATTATATCAGAATGAAATCGTCGTGATCATCCTTTATAAAATTAGAGGACTGATCATGAAAAATATTTGACATGATTTATCACGAATGAAATCCATATCAGACTATATAATCAGTTGATTATCTTGTGTCCAAGTCACCGGCTGCGTCGCAGTTTAGCTATATTTGTTAAAATTCATCCGTCCATTACAACCATTTATTTAAGCTAATGGTTGTTAACGGCTATGTAACCGGCTGTGATTTATTACAATTAAAAACATAGTTTTGTTATTATTTAATTATTATACGTACATTGTTTTTTTATTATTATTATTTTATTGTTGCATGGAACCTTGATGTGACGTTGAATGTTGGAGTTAAGAAGAGATTATAAGGTAGTGATTCGTACAAATCTATTTTATTATAAGAACTGTCTGAGAGAGAATTATTTATCAAAAATAAATGCTAACCGAGAGAGAATCATTAAGCTTTAAACAAGTCGAGCCAAATTTAAATGTATTTAGTTATTTTATTAAATAAAAATAGTAAAAATTTTAACAATTGGAGTTGGATTTGAATTTTTTTTATTAAGCTCGACGAATGACTGGCACATTCTGGTGAATTAAATTCTCCTTTTTTGCGGTTTTTGTTGCTTGACTTTTTAAACGTGTAGAATTCATGTGTTGCCACGCCGGCCGCACTCAAATATCTAATGGGCCTGAAGCTTGACGAGACGATTGTAGAATTTAAAACTACAGGGGACGTTTGGTAATTCTACGTTGGAAAATAGAATGAACTTTTGTGAGAAACAAAATTTTGGCACACGGAGCGTATCGCCTGCAACTATTTTTATCAAGATCATAGACAAGTTTCTTTATACATCAAGAAATAGACATGACATTCCAGTTACATTATTCAAAATTATACAAAACAAAAGAAGAAATATACACCAGTAGTAGCAAATGTTGTTTGACTTGAGTTATGAAGTCTCAAATTTCTCTAACAACTTTATCCCAGAAGCTTGCAAAATGTCCAACGCTGCAAAATTTGACAGCGAATTACCAAGAAAGTCAAAATTAAACAAATACATTTAGCAGTACTTCAACATCTTAACACCTTTACCTGGCACATACACTTCAGGTTCTAAAGGTCTGACCACCCCTCGCCTCTGCACCTTGTTCAGAAGTAAGAGCTGAAAATCAAATTGAAGAGAAAAAAAATCAGGATAGTTCTTTTTCAGAAGATTTTAGGATAGTTCTATTATTCAACTACGTTTTAGCATTTGGGGCAATATTTCGATGAAATAGGAATTACCAATACTCCAATTGCCGCAGGGATTCCAACGGTGAGAGCCATTGCAGTCGTAGATTTCCCATCTTCTATCCTCCCGTATTCTAGTAGGGTTGCCCAGTGATTCTCTGTAGGTCTTCCATCAGGAAACTCTACTTCAATTTCATGATGTAACAACACCATATCCTGCAATGTGATTATAAGACTGATATGAACAAAATTGACGTACATCCATAGAGATGCGAGGCTATCCTCATCGTCTCATGTTGTTTTGAAAAAAGAAAAAAAAAAGACTGGATTAATATCTACAGGTTTTAAGACTTTGAAATATAACCAATAATAGTCAATTCACACATTTGAGTGGGGAAAGCATAGCATACGTACAGGATTCATAGTTCTAGAAAACATAGTCTGTAGTTGTAAGATGCAACTCTAAAGTGATGGACAACAGCAATTAGACAAATAGTTGACATTTCCGTTGCATGCAGATATTTCCATAAAATTTTATTAGCAAATGCACTATAATCAGATAACTTGTGGGATTTTCCATTTGTTCTTTTTAATGTAGATGATTGAGCTTTGAAGGTCAAACCATTGTTTAATCATATGCAGCTAATATACTACTAAATTCCTGTGTATATCCATAATAATTATAAAATAACATGTATAAAGCATCTGCTATAGCAGAACGTGCTGTGTGATCTAATTTTAAAAGAGACCCTATATAATACCTTCTCTTCGCTCGTATAGGCTAGCTTCTCTTCCATCCGCAAACAGACTACATGAAATGCACTTGAACACGCCACTGGAATTTCCTGACATTCATTAAGGCCCAGTAACCTGTTCCATTATACTAACATTATTATTGGTATAAAACATATTTCTATTGCAAGATGAAATTTTGCAAACACTGTGAGCCAAAAATGCTATAACTCGAAATAGACTCAAAACGAAAGAACAAGACTGATGGACATACATGCTGCAGTGATGCAGTTTAAGAACTTAAATACTAGCAGGTGGATGTAACTGGAACCATGGCGGAAACTCAAGTGAAAACATCCCAAGTGAAAAACCGTAATGGTGTTCATTCCCTTATTGAGTATACCCAGTGAAAACCAATCAGTTTAGCATGATGGATCATCAAATAAATATTGAGAAATTAGCTGAAAAAGGTGGGAACCACTAACTTGATAGTTTTGACTGTTCTAGTTGCTGTCGATTTATCTTTGCAATGTCCAAGCGTGACCAAAGACTTCATCATTTCTTCATCAGTTTCAATTGATCCAGTTAATTTGTTATCTGGAGAATTTTTTGCATGTAGAAGCTCATTAAGAAAGGCAGAGAATGTTGGCTTCTCAGGTCCTTTAAGCATGGGGTGCGGTTCAGTATCAAAGAAACCAATCCTCGCCAGACTTGCCATTATTTCACAAAAGCCTGCAAAAGCATCTGACAGCAATTGAAGTCTTGTTACAAGAAAAGTGGAATATGATGTACTCTTTACAAACCTTCATATCTGAGGGTTGCCCTAAATACAGTTGATGCTTCATTTGTGATCCCATATGCATCACCATAGATTAAGGAATTCCGATTTGGGAGGCATTCCAATGCAAAGGCTGGATATTCAGGCATCCTGAATCTCACAGCTGAGTCAAACAGTTCATTACCTAAATGAAAAATGAAAGAACGAAAGTCAAATATGTTGAACCTTTTCACACATTTTATAAGCTAAGAGACAAGACATGATCTATGCCTAAATGTTACAAGATAGATGTTTGATGAATGATCCATCGTAAGTTATTATGCTCCTAGTTAGAAGTTTTCCTATTGAGAGGAATGTCCTATCTAAAAGAGAAAAAACCATTCTTGGTGGCTGAAAATCATTTGAGTCTTTCCCAAGCATAATACTCAACTTACGACAAAACTACGATGAGCTTTGTATAATAACAAGTAATTGCATGATAGAAGAATGAAACTATGTGATGATAAATTAAAAAATGGGAATCATAATTGATTGTGTCAAGTTGAATATCTTATCATGATTTTCCCCAATAACTGTATATAATACAAGCTGTATGCTTAAATTCTCATGGTAAAGCTTCAGAAGCATGCAACTAACCATCAACGTGGAAAATTTCTCCATGCAACTTGTATGAGGCAGAATTTCGCCCTGCTCGAAGAGCACCAGCAGCATTCCAACTGACATAGGAGTAGAATTTACAAATTAAGAATACATTTGGTAGGTATATAAGCAGAAATAGTATACTATCTAATCTAAAATATTTAAATGAGTTGAGCAGCACAACAATTTCTTAAGTTACAGGGAGTTATTTATCTCATTCATTTTAGCTGATCCCAATGCCATAAAAGGCAGCAAATCCTGAAGAGAAGATGAGGTTAAGCTGACCATGAGAGTCAGGCCGATTCCAACCCCTCAAGTCAAGGACAAAGTCTACTCTAATTCTCACCATAGGTAAAGGCAGAGGCCTGCTCCAATCCTATGGGTCAAGGCTGCTTTGATCCCATTGGCGATGGACAAAGCCAAATCTAACCTCAAGACCGTCTCCAAATATGGAGAAATGAGAACAACAAGAATAATTCGTCTTTTTCATTAAAGATTGATCATTTCTTCATGACTGAGGCAACGATGTATCAACAATTCTTCTCAATCGTACTATCAAGTCTTAGTATGCCACATCGCACACTGATGACCAGCGCTCTAAGATGACATGTCATCATGAGCATACATGCACAACAATGACCAGAAAATCATATTTCTTTGGTCATATTTACTCTCAGTCTAGAAAACCTAAGGTGTGTCACTTTGGACACTTCCTACACATCATGATTTGAATTAGGAGTCAAAGTCAAGCTTTGTCAGAATATTATCAATTAAGATTTCTTGCCTAGTTCTATATTATATGAAGAGAAGGAAATATAACTCATATTGAAGCATATATGTATAGATAAATTAGATGCCTCAGGTTCATTTATTTGATGAAAAACATTAGTAAATAGTAATAATAGTTACTCAAGAAGCTAAATTAAAGTTTCTAGCTATTTGGAATGATCTGCCATGTGAATCTTATCCTATCATTGAACTTTATATGAGACTATATTCATAGTAATGCCAAATCTGTTAAGTTATTTTTGCATTATATATGGTCTTCTTTGTTCTCCCTCTATCCTTCATAGATTCAACTCTAGTCAATTTAACTTTGTTAGAATATGTTGATCATCTATGAACATGTCCAAACCAATCTTAATTTATTTCTTAATATTTGCTTTATTAATTGGAGTTATACCTAATTGCTCTTGGAATAACACTGTATCACTGGTTTATATAATTTATTAGACTTTTGCACCCTAGTATGACGTATACCGCTGGTGCATGTGCTAACTAGTCTGATCTTGCACTTGCTCTTTGTCATATTGGCTAAACAGTTATATATGACACTTTACAACTTATTAACTTTCCTTGATTTGTCCAGAAATGGCATTTTCACCTGAACTTGTACGCTAATGGGTTGTTGGCAGCATCAGGAGAAGGAAGACCACCACAGTAGGAAGTAAATGATTTTATTTTCCCTCCTCGAATGTGCGCTTGATCAATCATCTTCATAGCCATCATGTGGTCTGTCCAACCAAAACATTACAATATATATGATATATTACAAACAATTGGCATTCATGAGTTTACTAGTGGATACAAACAAGCACATGATAAGATCTAAGTATTGCACCAGTAAACATAGCAAACACCAAAAGGTGTATTTGTCAATAAATATTGCAGGTGGCTTGATGGATGATAATAGTATAGACTGAATCTACAATCAAATATATATGTACCTATCCCAGGATCAAGGCCCATTTCACAAAGGACAGTGATGCCAGCACTCCTTGCCATTTCATCCAAGCTAGACATGGTAGTTTCAACGTAGCTTGCTGTGACCAAGTGCTTTTTGTGCTGCGAGAGATATATTTGCCACAGTTTTAGTTTGCACTGAAATTATACTTCTCAACTCATGAGTACCCTAACCAAGAAAATGAATTGGCTCAATAAAATATCAGGCATCATTAGCAGAACTAAAGCTTGAAATTCTTAGAATAAAAAGTAACATCAGTTGGAAGAGATCTAGGAAATAACCAAAGCTGGTTCTTAGAACATCATGGTGATTACATTTTTTTTTTTTTGCAAGAATAGGAAACATGAAAAGGTAAATTGAGATGTATTAGATCTGACAGGCAAAAATCATTGAGTTAATAGTTCACAAATTTTTTCTCAATTTTGCTTTGTTAACAGAATGAGGATTGGTACCATGGTAAAATGCTTTTTGTTCGTCATAAAACTTAACAACTTTGGCATTTGTCATAGTATTGACATAACAGTATGTTAACAGAACAAAGAATCACAAGTCATAACTCGGACTCTGATAAAAGGTGCAAAGTACACTATTTCTATGCTCACTATTTTCATTTTATTCTCCTTATTCTCGTTTACTAAGAAATTTTGGTTTCTATGCCAGTGCTAGTTAGGGAGACTACATTAGGACATTAATCCAAAATCCATAACCTTGCAAATACTCTGATTAATCATGTTATCTACATGAAAGACAAACAACTTAGGGTTTTATCTTTGTACATTCTGCACTTCTGTAAAGTATATTAGCACAATGTCCTTAATGTGCTTTAATAAGAACAAATTGAACCTTGTTATGGAAAAAGAAGAGAATACCTCTATACATGCCTTTGCTATATTAGCATGGAAACTAGGGGGTAATAAGCTAAGTACAACTTCAACCTGCAAGATATCAGATTTAAGGCATAAACAATTTGTCAGGTGGCTATAAGCAATATACTCATGGCAATGTTAACATCAAAGAGTTATAGTCTAAGGAGAAGAATGATACTTGGAACCAATTTCAGAGGAATCTTACTCTCTCCTTTGCTCATTTTACTAAAGAATGCTTGTTCTACGGAAACCAACTCCATACTTGATGGACATATTCACAGTTGGCAGCACTCAAAATATCATTAACAATTGAAGAGTAATCTAGTCTGAATTGGTTGTTAAACAAGTAAAACCAGAGCATTAATTAGGCCATCAACAACAAATCATGTTTTCCTCATCTGAATACTACAATACTGACAATTATTATTTGTGAGGCAATAAAAACCATATAGCATGCTTTTAAGTGCCAATCATATAGGTCAAGATTCCCAAAGGCATTGTTTGGATTACGACTAACACTGTGTTGGGACAGCATGGTAAAAAGTCACTGTGTGCCTATGCCAACATCATTTTGTACGAGAAGAGAAAGATAGGAATATTGTCTTCCCATGTTATATCCTTTGATTCTATTTGTAAGCATGACGAGAATATGAAACACTATAAGGTAGGGAAGAGAAGAGAAATATTAGCCCAAAAAAAAATTCTTCCCATAACTCATTCTTTGATTTCATTTATTGGTCAAGGAGGAGATAGAATACTAAAAAAAAGAGGGAATGACAGAATGAGATAACATCATAGGATAGAGGAGCAATGCAAGTGAAAACACACACATGTGTATGGTTTCAGTTCAATTGTCAATTTTAAGTCTAACTCATAGTGGTTAGCAAATATATATTTATGAACATATGGAAAAATCAACTCTAACATTAGATATCATGAAAATATTATTAAATATGAGACTTGGAAATTATGGAATTAGTGTTACTTTGATACTATAAGAACCAATGGTCTCATCTAATACATAACACTCATATTGTTACTGCAAAAGAATAATTATTAGTTGACATGTTTATTATATTTTTATAACTTGTTGCTCCCAAATTTGAATTCATTTATTTGATAGTTACTATTCTTATCTATGAAAGTAAACAAAGTGGAAGAAAATTATAAAATTAATCTCAGTAAAGAAAGTTTCGGAATGCTTTAAAGTGTGAAGTGTCAGTGTATGATATTGAAACTGTCATTTCAGCCAAAGGTAGAAACTCCAACATTGTATGATTTTTAAACTTTATTTAAAATTCTCAATGTTTTCTTCAAGAGAAAAAAGTACTAATAACTATAGTGTACAATTTGGATAGCATTATTTAGTACAAGGATACTCATAAGCAGATTATGTTTTACCTCAGATACATACTTGTTGAGCTTCTCATAATCCATTGCATCAAGCTGAACAGCCTTTGCATTTGGGATACCTTCAACAGTCTGTATAAAATGATTTCTGCATCAGACTATGTGTTGACAAATTACTCCATGTATTTGTTAAGACAGGCAGTTTTCTAGAATAGTAAGACAAAAAACAATAAGGAGCATCATAGGAACTATAAGAAATTTAAAACTTTGTGCTTCAAGAAGAACTTTGTTAAGACAGTCTATATAAAAGGGGAGTCTTAGCGTAATGGTAAAATTGCTGCTTTATGACCTAGAGGTCACAAGTTCAAATCATGGAAATAACCTCTTGCAAAAAAAAAACAGAGTAAGGCTGCGTACAATAGATCCTTCCCCGGGACCCCACCTAGTAGGAGCTTCGTACAGTGGGCTACCCATAGACCCCATCTAGTGGAATAAAGCTTGGTTGTTGTTGTTGTTTGTGTTTTGCTTCAAGAAGAATGATTTGTTTAACTTTAAATTTTGGTATAGCCAGTTGAAGCACACACATCAAAAAAGAGACAGAACAATGTGCACTTCTCATTAGAGCTTGGCTAGTACTTACATTATGCCATCCTATTCATGAGACCTAATCACTTAAAAGGTTCCCGCAACTCATCTATGTTTTCTCCTTAAAGTTTGGTTAAAATATAAGTTGCACCAGTGCATACCATCAACTTAACAATGCTCTTCCTGATATCATCCTTGGAGCCTCATAATGCCTCGCATTATAATTTATGAAATTTGAATGCAGACTTGCTTTTAACTAGATATCAAGAAGTTGATAGCTCAAGGGCAGTGTACAGCTAAGCAATGCTAACCTTCAAAATTTGTGTTCATGTAGACTAGTTTGTTTTAACTCGTATGTGGATCTAGATTGTTTAACTGGTAGATTGTGCATCATACTCATCTAGTGTTACACTGTCGTAGCCTTGTAAATGGAAAGCCTTAACTATTCTTCAACCTTTTTGTGAAAGTGTTTTGATTAAAAGCTGCATGACATACCTCTTTTTCCCTAGTTTGTTTTATCTTTTATGTGGATCTAACTTGTTTATCTGATAAGATTGTGCATCATACACATCTTAGTGTATATTTGTATCCTGCAGTCTCGTAACATTGTAAATGCAAAACCATTTGTGACATAGTGTTGATCAAACACTGCATAATAGTTTCTAGAGCATACCTCTTTTGCATCCTTCAGATAAAGAGAAGCCACGGTGACCTCATATTCTTCAAGTTCCTCACCATCAATAGTCGGACATGATTTCAGATAGCTTCCATTGGATGTGCTAGCTACTGAAGCTAAAAACTCTACAGCTGGTCGGCAAACGCGTCCTGCACCTAGGATTAAAATAGAAGGCCGTCTAACAGTTTCACATCTATCTTGCAAGGTACTTTCACTAACTTTGCCTATCTTTAAGGAGAGCTTTTTATCCAAAGCTCCATTTGTATGGCTTTTTCCCACAATATTATTCAAAGAATCCATTATTCGGTCAAGGACTGCAGTGTCATCAGCACCAACCTGTAAAACCATCCAAAGGATTATATTAAGAACTTTGGTGGACTCCTACTTGGAATTTGTCTTCTCAGTATGCATCTTGTTTATCGAAGCGACAGAAAAGATATGCTTCTTGAGGATGCAGAAAGAATCAACATTGACAACACAACTGACAGTTCTAAGATTATGCAAGTGCGACAACAAACAAATGTGCTGCTATGTGAAGAATGGACACTTTGGTTCACCAAAAGAAACATTGTATCAGTCGTCCAACTTACTTCAAGTTCAGAATAGGACATGCAATTTGAAGTTTGACCAACTTCACACTTGAGTAAGTGAAATGAACCTCCAGCAGCTTCAATAACATCCAGAGCTTCATTAATTAAAAATTGATCAAACAAATGACCACTGAGAGATACCTGTAAACAGGAAGTTACATTTCCAATAAATCAATATGACATTGTAAGTACATAAATAACATCATAACAAATTTGACATGTAGAGAGATACAAGGGTTATAAAAGTATTTTACTGACAAAATGCAATATCAAATAGGACTCAAGTTCTTACCAGTGTACAATATTTCTTCTTCTCAGATGAGTCATCTACACGACCTGTTGTAGGATCTCTAGCAATACAAACAGATTTCAGCATAGACATAGCAATAAAAACAAACGGATAAACTTTTAAGTTACAATAAAGGCTCAAAGTGGAAGTAATAGAAAGCAGAGATCAATAACTGTATGGAAATATATATATATATATATATAAAAGTTGGACAATTCAAGAATAAACTAGGACAATGTTCTTCTACAGCAAATTTTATTGAGTATATTCCTCAGCAAAAAAAAAAAAAAAAAGAGCCTAGGAACTTGGGCAAATAGGTTATTAATTTGCATGATAGGGGGAAAATAACAAATTTATATTAGTGCATTTATATTTTGGTTACCATGCTAATTTAATGGCCACACAGTGGCCAAGACCAAGAATTTTCTTATCAAGCACCTGTATCTTCCAAAAGGAAAACAAAGACATGCACATGTGGATTATTTTCCTTTTTATTTCTTTAAGAAAAACATTAAATGGAAGTTCTCTAGCTATCTTGTTAAGCCGTCATGAAAAATGAAAATTCTGCTCCAAGTTCCTTAAAAGTGTCATAATAGGACGAAGCAGAAAAAAGTGTTTTAATGCACCACTATGATCATTACTACCAAGCAAACAAGGAGCATGTTGTTGCTATTTTTGATGCAGAGTAGATCATCAACTCTTTTGGTGTCTCCAAATGTTGGTGAACTAGAGGATTTTGCATACTTTGAAATACTTTTGGCAATACATAACTTGCACCGCCAATAGGCCTGTGTTAAATAGTATTAATTAGTACAAATCATAGCCCAACACTGACACCGCGACCTTCACGGGATCACCGCGTATCCGTAGGGTCACAAGGGTCGTAGAGATCGCGTTTTGATTCCACAGAGTCGCAAGGGTCATATAGATCGCACCGTGATCTCACAGAGTCGATGTAGATATCGTGGCGCCCCTGCAACCTCATGGAGGTTGCCGCAAGTATTGTAGCGTCGCCGCAGAGGTCGTGGCGGGATTGCTGCGTGGTCTCCTTGGGGTCACAGAGGCACAACATACTTTTTCCTTTTCTTTTTATTTTTTTAATTTTTATATTTATAATATTTAAGTTAAGTTTTTTATTTTTAATTAATATATTTTATATTTAAAAAGTATCGAAACCGTATTAGCACGGCACGACATGATACAATACCGAAACTTTATCGTTCCGATCACGGACCAAAATCTCAATATAGGTCGAGATTTTAAACCATAATACAAACTACAAATATCTTATTCTCAATCTATCCAATAGAAAGTTTTTTAATCCACAAGATTATTTACTACCTAATAGAAACAACACAGGGAAGAGCAGCAGTGGAGCATACTTTAACAAGCAGAAAAACCAGATGACATTTGAAGCTTACGTTATGGTTTTTCTCATTCGGGGTATATATTCATATAAAGAAGTATGTCCTCCATTATGGGTAATGCAGGCCTTTTGCAAGTGCAAAGGAAGTTCTCTAATGTTTTTAGTTGAAGCCAAACTACCAATGAATTGTGATAAGATGTCTCCAAAATGATTAGAAGCCTGCACAAAAATGGAAATGGAAAAAAGAGAAAATGTTAGGAAAGATAAGAAAGGATCTGAAAATCCATGTAGATGTACAAGTGGTAATCTCTTGATAACCTTGTGCAACAATAAAAAACCTACCTCTCTTGAAAACTCTGTTGGGAGGATATCAACAGCTAAACAAATAAGGCCATCACCCTCCATGTTATCATGGTATGAATCAGTGAAGGGATCATACCTAACAACCGAAACTGATCAAGTTTACTTGGAGCAAACTATATGGATGTGTCTGAATATGTATACATGTAGATAAAATACTATTCAATCAGAAACAACTACTTCCAGAAGTCAAGGATGCATAAATTGTTTGAGAAAGGTGAATCACTAGCAGAACGAAACTTTCATAAGCTTGTTTGATGAATCATCAAAACAAAGAATAAGCAAGATCATATACTTTCAAAAAATGTGATAATGTAATGCAATTATTCATCTGGTCCATGCTACTAACTTGCTTTTCTATACTTTCAAGTTTCATATATATCTTACATCTTCCAGAGAATGACCACCGGCTGTTTTTTTTTATAAAACAAAACTTTGACTATCACAAAGCAATCTTCATTTTTCTCTCTAAAGTTTCTACAAGCATTTGATAATTCATTTCCTTAGAGTTGAATTGTAAGGAAGGGGGTAAACACAAAATAAGTTACATAAGTAGAATCATATATACAGCTATAGATTAAGTAGGAAAAAAGAGTGCATGGAAGTCATCAAGCATCATCCTTAACTAATATCTTACATAAGTAGAATCATATATGCAGATATAGATTAAGTAGGAAGAATAGATTGCAACAAACTAATCAAGCATCATCCTTAACCAATATCCTGATAGATGAAAATGTTGCAAAAAAAAAATCCTAATTCCAACCTGAACTAGGGAACCTAATCAGTAAAATCTCTACATGCTGAGATGTGGATACTAGCACTTGAATTTCAACAATATTGGCTAAAAGCTTGCTTTTGGGACAAGTACCCCGATCTACTAGTATCCCAAAGCATGTACAGATATATATGTACATATTTAAATACATCTTCCTACAATTAAAGGTGTTGTCTCTTGCCACTTTTTAGGTACATACCATGGAAAGTACAATGATAGCTAATTACATTGTGAGCCAAAGCCACTCTCCCTACCATGATTAGTGGATCACTGTTCTTCTCATGAGAATCCTATTCTTTTGCTCTTCTTTAGCAAACATTACCAAGGATTTGTAAATAAACATAGTTAATTCAACCAACTGAGATTTGAGTCATTTCTGAAATTTGTGCAGTAGCAGTATTAAATCAAGCAGAATTTACTTTTCCCATCAACAAAATACATGAAATTGCACTGAAAACAATGGAAAGCAAACAATTTGTTAATTTATTTAAAGAAACAATTAACTTTTATCAAAAAGAAACAAGAAGGATACGGACTGAATGAAAATAATTTATTGTTCACGCTTAAAAGAAAAATCTAACAATATAGCGTTCCATAGAGTACTGAGGAGCAAAATTCACATAGCTGATCCCAAAAAGTTAGACTATCATGGATTAGTAATGATGATTTAACAGAAAAAGTAACATGTGATGAATTTCTGAATTAGCATATTAAAGAAAGATATGCATAGAAATAAAAGCAAGGTTAATTAAAGAAAAAAAAGGCAAGATGTGCATACCCAGTAAAAGTTATAGGTGAACATAAATGAATCCATGAATCTGACTTCTTGAAGCAACAGAAAGAAAGACAGAGAACAGAATACCTGAAGAAAGGACTCTCTATGGATGTAGATTGGTTAACAAATTCAAGTGAACCTCCAATATCACATGTAATATCAGAAACTCCAATGAGAGGGCATCCTTTACTCATTAAATCCTTCAATTGAATAGTAGTCAGCAACCGTGGAAATCTTTTCTCCCAATACATACAGTTAACTTCCAAAGAAAAAGCATAGAATCAGAGCATGTTGAAAAGTGGCAATTGTTTCTTGCCAATGATAGTGTGAAATATAAAAAAATATACTACAGTGCATAGGATTACAAGAACATAACTTTCTTCTATAAAGTTGCGAAGTATTAAAGAGCAGTCCCGTGTACGAAGCTCTTGCCATGCGGGATCTTGGGAAAGCGTCTATTGTGCAGTCTTACCCTACTTTTTGCAAGAGGTTGTTTCTAGGACTCAAACCCGTAATCTCTAGTTTACAAGGCAGCAATTTTACTATTGTGCCAAGGCTCACCGGGAAATTACGGAACATTATTAAGGGAAATTATAGCTTGGCACACATTTTGCAGAAAGTTTGTCTTTCATTACAAATGTTGCAATGTGCTATATGCATTGATGCAGTGCCAATCACCATTTGGCAATCTTACATCTGATCTGCATTTATCTTCAGTTGGTGCATTTGAAGGGTTAGAAATAGGATCATCTTTGACGGAGGGGTTTCTCAAATGAACCCTAGTTTCAAGCATTCCTTACCTACTTACATTGGTGGATCATCTTAAATAGTTTGTAATCATCACTTTGTTTTTGTCTTTCCTTTTTCTTTATTTTTACACTGTATGTTTATATATCTCTTGAAATGGTCTTTGACCATCCACCTTGGAAAAAAAAACAAATATATTGTAAGGTATATGGCAGGTTCCGTTTTGGTATTTAAGGTGATTTAATGTTATGGTATTACTCCTAGGTAGATCAGCAATTCATCAAGAAATATTCTCTAGAATCAATTAACTCTAAAAATTCTGAACAAATCATTATTTGAAGCTTTGAAAGTTACGTCCCCAATCGCTTACTGCTCTTTGAAATCAAACTGTACCAGATTCAGGAAACGAGAATAAAGGTAACAATATGGTAACAACTAAAAGATAGTGATTAAAAACATCTTAAAATATTCCCAAATAATTTCTCAAACAGAGATTTTAAACATGAAGTCCTGGAAAGCAATCAATTAAAGTTCGCCCCTATGAAGGACTAATTTATTACCTCCAAGTGTATCTTTCCTTGATTGGAGTAATAATTTACAAAGAATTAATAAATAGGAAATCCATCTAAACTAAATAATTTACTGGAGTAACTCTTGACTTCTAAGTCTGCACTATGCACTCTGCATTCTAAGGAGCTGACACCCTAACTGATCAGGATTTTCCAATTGGTTTAATATTGATTTCTATCAGTATTATACTAGTTTGTTAAAATATATTCAAAACAAATAATATACTAAAATATCAACAAAGGAAGAGGAATGAGGACTCCATTTAAAGTGAAATTTCTTTCAAAGCAATTGCAATGAACTGAAACTTCATGTTCACGAGTATTTAAAGAACAATTATCACATTCTACAGGTAGATTAGTCAGTCATGAAGTATTAGGAGGCCTTGCCACAATTATAAAGTATATGCATGCAATTACCTTATTTCCTAACTATATAGTAAATAATGATACCTGACAGAAATCATGAGTTTAAATGCACATTCACAATATGATTTTCAAAATCAATCATTTTCCATTGAATTAACATGTGAAGTCTTTTTTCTTGTTGAAGATCACTGCATAGTTATAAGTGATCTTAAAAATATTCAATTACTTGAGGGATAATCATGAAATTTTGTACAAGCATCTCTTGCTTGACAATATTGGACTCTTTGGAAAAGCTTTTCATTAGTTGTTGACCAATGTTTTTAGTTTTTATAAAAAAAACAAATTTACCTCTTTTACCAATGATCAGTTTCTCATTTTTCTTATTCAATTACTAAAAATAGTAAACAAACAAAAAAATGTTGGATTCTTACTTTACCGAGATAGAATTTCAAATTTGCTAATATGAAAGAAATTTATTAGAGCCCAATTTATTTCCCATGACTTGAAACTTAAGCTGCACTATTGGGCAGATTCCAATAAGAAAAAAAATAGAATAGAACTAGGTAAACTTAATTTTGTCAAAAAGTAACATAAAATCTTACCTATTACAGATGCATATGGTGCTATTTTTTCATGAAAAACAGGATAATAATGATCTGGATGTGCATAATAGCCTTCCTGCAAGAAAACTACATGTTACACTTCAATTACCAGAGAAGTATACGAATAACTTCAATTCTAAATGCAAATAAGAAGCTCACTTGACTGACAAACTAATAACAGATAACTCAATAAATCATCTCAAGTCAAAACATATTGAACAAAATTTTTTTGTTATTTTAATATGTACAGAACAAGAATACAGAATAGCAATTGTATGTCTTCCATTTATCTACAAGCTTATAATCTCCTTTAATACTTTTCCACTTAACTTTTTATTTGAAAAAGAGTGAAGCACCTATGTAGTTAGTCAAACTAAAACTTCGTTGCATTATACTTGTCAATGCTCACATGCTAAGCATGCTAAGATTAATTTTACACCTTCAATTTTTCTTATTTACTTTTAGTAGTAAGATTATAAAAATTAGATAGTCAATTAAATTAAAATTTAACAAGTTTAATATATATACATATATATGTGTGTATATATGACAAACTTCTTGACTAATTTTTAGTTGAATTCATCTCAACATGCTTTGATAAATCTCAAAGTATGTCAAAGGTCATCAAGATCGGCATGAATAGCATAGGCGAAATTGCTTGTACTAATTTATTACAATTTTTATACTTTCCTAAAGTGGTAAATTTTGATCTTCTAGCACAATACAATACAAAATTCCAAACCATGATATCAAAGAAAGAAATCAATTGGATTCACCAGATCTAAGCATTGGAGTGATTGAAGGTTGTCTTATGATAACCATGATCTGAGCAAATATATCTTACTACAAAATAAATTAGGAAAAAAATACATAACCTGTAGAGATATAATATGACATAGAAGTAATACATCATCACAAAGGAAAAAAGATAACATACTTTGTTGAAAGTCTTCGTTGAATCTTTTGGTGCAACCATGTCTTGGCAAATTGCCACACAGCCATAGACTTGAAAAAATCTCTTTGATGTAGTGTGTTGGGCACCATCCTTGGCCTAGAATTTCAAGCAAAAGAAACTAGCTGTCATGAAAAATATTACAGCTATGGTGGCTCAAACACTATGCAATACAATATCAGAAAAATTATGTATTTCTTGTGGAACTTATTTTCAGCGATTATAAGCTGGTTAGTTGGATGCAAAAACAAATACACCAATTTATTTTAAAACTTTCAAATAGTTCGACAAAGTACTCGATGACTTACATAGAAAGATTATTCTTTAATGAGTTGTTTCATGGTAAAACTTAGGAACAAAATCATATTGGCCAACAGGGTTAATCTATTACTCTTGTGCAAACCTACTAGAATAGTGGAAAGGTTATTTTTGGTTTATTACAGTCATTCCAACACTTCTAAATCCTGTATGAAGCTGGTACTCCACTAAAAATCGGTTAGGTCCTATCTTGACATATTGTCATCAATGAAGTTAAGTGGAAAGAAATAAACTCATGTTACAAAAGAACATAGAATTTCTGGACCAAGGTAGATATACAATAATATACCTCAAGGTGAGTTTGTGCAAGAAGGGATAAAATATGGAAAGGAAAGAAAAGCAAATACCATTGCAACAACTTCTGGAAGCTTTTGAGCATCAACAAAAGTATGCGGTAAGAGCTTAAATATCTCTTGAGCACCCTGAGAAACTACACAATAACAACAACAATGTTATATGCAGCAAAGATAAGTTGTGAATGGCACCCACAAAATCAAAACCAGAAAAGTTGATGCATGCGTAGATACTATGCCTATATCTCATATAATTTATGATGATGCTAGCATATAGACTATATAGTTATTGGAAGCTTAGGTGGAATCACTACAAAAGTAAAATATTATCTAATATGAAAAACAGTAGAGATTTCATAGTAATAACTAGAAAAAGTTCTTTTTCTTAAAGTCACTTCTTTAGTTTGCAGTACATAAAACACTGTAACAACCATTAGCTATTTGCCTTTGTTTAAATGCAACATCTGAAACCATTCAATGGTTATGGAATATCCAAGATATGATCCAGATAACTAAGCGACTAACTCACAATTAGGTACAGACAACATAAGATGATCCAGTAAAGACAAGTGTATAATTTGAGACTAACATAATTCAAATAAACCTCCAATTGACGAATCATTCTATAAATATTACCATTTCCATTCCCAGTAAATACGAAGACTATAGGAGAAATTTCAGATGGCAGTCCAAATGTTGCTATTTCTTCTCCCACAGCAATCACTGCAGCCTTGGCCGCAGCAAGGGAGGAATACATATAAGATGCCCCTAGGGACAAAAAGGGAGTTGAATATCCAAGATTCAAGTATCCTGTAGTTAACAAAAATAAAAAAATCAAGCCACAATAGAGGTACAAATATGTAATCAGAGGAGTTATTATTTTGATGTAGGCAATAAGGAAGTCATGCTTCAACGAAAAATAGTAGGCTTAGAAACGTAAATGCTGACAAATAAATTGCATTAGTATCTTAGGAACTAGATCTAGTTAGTCTTGATCGTATCAGTTTGCTATTGTAAGAACCAAGCGAGAAAGTTGCAGTGTGGATGCAATGACAACATTTGGTTCTCTAGCCAGCGAAGAATTAAACTAATCAGCAGCTAAAAGACGAAAAAAGAGAAATTAGTTATCAATAGAGTCACGGTTTCTTACGCTGTCCAAGACCATGCAAAAAGTCGATTAGACCAGCTCTACCAGCAAATTTGCCAAATGCAAGCAGCCTTTTCCCATTCTCTCCGACTATAAGCTCATAGTCGAACAGGGTTACCTTTTCAGCAAGAATCTGCAAGTTGAAGAATAAAGTCATTCACATTAGAGGATGAAGAAAAAAGGATAATCGGATCCCGGCATTCTCGAGAAGCTACCTTGTCCAACAGGGGCATGTTCTCTTTCTGAGCCTTGTGGGTATGCGAGAAGAATGCATATGCTCTACCTGGAAAAATCATCTCCATCTGCACTAAACAAAACAGCCCTCAACATCCCCCGGTCAAGCCACAAATTTACAGAGATTCAACTAAAAGGGCCAAGCTACAACCTTCGGTTGCTTTATACCAACGATGAGCCCGCATTCAGAAAGATCGTCCGAAATCTCGCACCCTACGTCTTCATACTGGGAGTCGTGGTGAATCCGCTTCGTGCTCGGTTGCACGATGATCCTCTCGACTCCGCTCTGCCCCTTCCCGCTCAGAAAAAGCCGGGCGCAGTGCGAGGGAGCCAGCGGCGCTCGCCTTTCCCATATATTAATCGACTCTGCAAGAATCCCAACGACTCCATTCCCCAACAAGCTACGCCCTCCCTGGCAAATCAAAATCAAAGATTAAAATATTGTCCCTTATGCAAAGTTAGACAAACCACAATTCATGCTTGAATTAAGATAATAAATCAACGAAGAATTTCACCAACCCTGTCCGAAGCTGCAGCGGCCATGGAAAAGAAGAGGGAGATTCAAATTTCTCAACACCGCCACCACAGGAACGGAAAATTTTCACGATTTGGAATCAGAAATCAATCAAATCGCAAAAGGATGTAGGAGACGAGACCCAAATCCACCTCAGCCAGAGATGCAAATGAATGTACGTAACAAACAAGTCCAGGAAAGCGGATATCCTATTCGGTCCTATAAAGGAGGACGTTCCATTGTTCAATCATCAACGCGGCGTTGTGCATCTGTAAAAAGGTTCAGTGAACCAAAAGATACCCCCTCGTAACGCCCACAAAAATACCGACCGTCGATCTTATTGATGTACCATCGTGCGAGATATCGTTTACTCGGTTTCCGAAGCATGTATTCTCAAATTAGAATAACGAAAATAAATGGATAGAGAAGAACAAAGGAAAGGAAACAGCGCAAGTGTTGGATTGGATTGACACATCGCAGGGGCAAACACAGGGCTCTTTTGTCATCGTGTTCACCGTCAGATATTTTTCGATGCATCCTTCTGCTCATATTTTTCCGATGATTTGGTTTTGCGGAACGACACGTAGACACCATTCGGCGTGGCAAAGTGGACGTAGTGATCGTTTCCATTTCCACATGTAAAATATTGACGAGCTAGACAAAAATAGAATCGGTAAAGCTTGTAAATTTCCATAAATTAAAAGGGCTTGATGGCTGACGTGCCCGAATTGAACTGACTTGCTCGTGGAAGGAAATCTTATTTTACACGGATACAAATGGTCTCCTTCACGTGCACGTATTTTTTTACCGTATAAAATAAAATATATTTTTTAAAAAATAAATATTTTTTTTTTTGCATTTAATTTATAATTTAATAGCAAATAAAATAAATTTAGCAGCATATGATTTAATAGTACCATCAGAAAATTTGTATATAATCTGTGATAAAATATAATCTAATAGCTAAGGCAAAGAAGGAAGTGAATAATGTAAAGAAGAAAATAAATATTATAAAAATAATAATTTTAAATAAATTAAATTAGAGGAAAAAAAACTGAAAGCCTTCAAAATTAGAAAATATTAACATTTGTGTATTTGTAATAAAAAATATTTTAAAATAGAAAATATTTAAAATTAGCACATTTAGAAATTTAACGTTTTTATATAATTACTATTTTATATTTTGATGATAAATAACAAATAATTATAATGAATTAATCTATTTTAGGAGTAAAGTATTTTTACTTTTATTTTCAATTTAAGTTTTTTTATTAAATTACTATCTAAGCCGGTAAAATTCATCCATTTATAATTCACTATTAAATGATCACTGTAAAGTTCCATAATAATTTCCTGATTTTTTTTTACACTTTGGGCACAGTTAATGGTAACAGTAGAGTTTCCCGACTTGCTTCATGCAATAGATCACCGTAGTAAGATAAAATATCCTGTCCTCCATCAAGTAAAAAGGTCGATCATTAAAGTTATTTAGTGTTAATGTTATTATATATTTTTACATTGGTAACAATAAGATGAAAACATTTATACAATGAAGATTTGATTTACACATTGTACAAATATTCGTTTGAATCATTCTTAATATTAAATCATCCGTCGAAATCCAATTATACTTTCCAAATTTACTTTGAGAATGGGTGAAAAACTTTCATAACTCGTAAAATCAGAATTAATCGGACGCAAAACTTGGATATATGAAATATCAATAATAATAATAATAATTGTCATTTTCAATGTTTTAGCATGTTTTGAATTAGGTTCGCACTTTTCTGCTAATTTGTTAGGTATAACTACCTATTTAAATGTTCAGATTTAAATTAGTAGTGACTAACTTATTTAAATTTATAAACAAACCATTTTTAATAATTTATAATTTACTATATAAAACTAAATTAAAATTATGATGTCACATGAAATGAATAAGCTAGCAAAATGTTTTTATCAATGACTCTCAGATAATTTTAGAAACATTGTTTTTTTTCATATAAAGATATAATAGATACTCTCTGATAGACAAAGAATTAAGACTCCTTTCATTATTTTTTCACTTTGGATTGCGAGCTACCAGTACTTGGCCCATAACATAAATAAGCCGTTGCGGAGCGAAGAATTTCTTGCAACTTAATGATTCGGTAGGGCGTACCAAATCACGTTGCTTGTGCTTATGTTTCACCAAATCACATTTCATTTTGAAGTTTTTCTTAAAGATACTTTCTAGCGAATATTTAAGTTCCTTCTAATTAAAGACAGTGATTATCTTAAATTTGTTTACATTTAAGATTTTGATCGAGCGAATGTCAAATGGTGTAAAATTTTCAGCAATCAAAAGTCAAATAAAGCAGCAAATGCGGGGACATCTTGGCAGTTATTTTAAAATTATTTTAGAAATTATACCGTAAATTGATTTGTATTTCGATTTTGAATAACACTTGAAAATCAAAAACAATATAGTACACAATAAAAACTAAGGACTGAATTAATTAAAAGCTTAAGAATGTGGAACCGCTATATTAGCGGTCTCTCACCGCTGTCCCTACGTGTGGAGGGGGGTAAATCAGGAATCCAAGGCGGCTAGCGCAGAAATGCGGAGTTATCGATAGCCTGACAGTGAAACTTAAGAATCGACTCCTTGACCTGTTTGGAGCTTAAGAATTGAGTATGATGTGGTCAAAATGAACACGAAGACCGCGATTCGGTAAAATGCTCAATTTTGTATGGCATGAGAGAGAGAGAGAGAGAGAGAGAGAGGAGAGAGGAAGAGGAATCATGTGGGCCATCTGCAGCCTCGTATCTTTTGAGACCATGCTTCTAGTATCCCCCGGCGCAGGACCCCACGTAATCCATCCTGCACAAAGGCAAAAGCTGAAGAGCACCGCAGCAGACGAGCAGTGAGGAGAGTCGAGGACCAGGAAGCGAAACATAAACACTGTCTCTCTCTCTCTCTCTCTCTCTCCCTGCCAAGCCAAACCAAACCTGGCCAGACACAATGATACAGCAAGTTGCATCAGAATATGTACCAAGTTAATTTTTTTAATCACAAGTCAAGAACGTGAAGCATCTGTTAGCTCGACCACACCATACCCTTGTGTCCCTTCTTTCATCCCTTAAAATTCGGTGTTGCGATTTGCCAAGGTAACTGACTAACGTCATTTATGCAACGATGTTTCCAAAAAACCCCGATTTAACCAATCGAACCAGGAACAAGAAACACGGCCGAAAAAACTGGAGAGGAAGGATTGACCAGTTCGACCCAATTTCGAAATACTCTCCAGCCGTCAACTACTCGAAACAAAATCAAACAAAAGGGAGATAATGTAGAATCGTAAAAATAATCATCTGTAGTTGAAAAAATAATTCACACAAACCAACGAATTCTTTTTTATCATCCCATCTATCTTGTAAATATATAAATATAAATTAATATATTAATGTAATTGTATTGAAAAATTAGTATTTAATATCATACAAGTAAACAAATTTATATATAAAAAGATTCT
>JBAMHZ010000048.1:571050-581304 GCA_037177395.1 Alpinia galanga | reverse complement strand
TCTCACTCCTTAAGTCCTCTACCTCACGGAGCAGTATTCAGTTAAGAAATCTGCTAGGGCTTGTGCCTTGATTGATGCTCGAGGCTGGTACTGGATGTTACGCTTAACTCCGCTGCCCATTTGATAAGCCTCCCTGAGAAATTAGGTTTGGTGATCACTTCACCCAGCTTACTATTAGTGAGTACTGAGCTGGACCAAGAGAAGAAGCGTCAAACTGATACGAACAGCTTGGCCAAAGAGAAAGAGGGCTGAGTTGAGGTGAATTATTTGACTAAAGAGGAGGAATACTGAGCTGGTGTAGAACAACTAAATGGAAAGGAGAAGCTTTGGGCTGATGTAGGACAATTGGAATGTCGAGCTGAAGTAAAACGACTCGGCAAAGAAGAGAAGGACTGACTGGATGAGGAACAACTCAGATGAGGGCCGAGTTGAAGTAAAATGGCTCGACAAAGAGGATAAGCTCTGAGCTGAGGCAAAACTGCTCGGTCAGAAGTGAGGAACACCTAATTTAAGTGGAATAGCTATGTGGGAGGATGAGAGTGTTGATTTAACATATAATGACTCGGTATGAAAGGAGAACTCGGTCCCCTCACTGAGGAGACCATCGAAAAGATTCTTTTCTAGGTTATTAGAGTTCGTTTCTGCACGATCCCTATAATAACTAAGAAGAGACACCTCATACTCTAAAAAAGAATATTCTTTATAACGGCCTAACAATATCATCATTCTTTTGTCATATGTCAGTCCACGTAGGCCTTCTGCATAGAAGTTGTCCCCTAAATATTGGACAGGAAACGTCGCAAGGGGATCGTAGGCATATAACATTTCTCAGCCGTTATAAAGGGGAAGAGAAGGGGATTGGTGAATCAATCATTCTACATACATTCTTCGTTACAACATTCTTTTTTTCTTCTTCTTCGGTCTCTTTTTCTTTTCCACTAGATAGCTCTAATTTAGGCATAAGAGGGTCGTTAGCCTGGACACCAGCGACTGTTTGACTTAGGTTGCGTTCGGTATGCTGTAATGTAATGGAATGTGTAATGTAATGGAATGAAATATGTATTACATTACTATGTTTGGTTACGGTTTGCAATGTAATTTTTTATTACAAGAGTAATTATAGTCGGTTGTTTGGTATTCATTCTTACCGCCTGCCGCTGGCCGCCGTTCGCCGCCGCCGCCGACGGTGGCGGCCGACATTGACTTTTGTTGACCTTGTAATGTAATTTGGATTACATAAGTTTTAACCCGTAATCTAGATTACAAGATATATAGCTTATTTTGTAATCTGGATTATGGACTATCTTGTAATGTAATCGTGCTAAACAAATGAATCTGCCTTGCAATGTAATCTAGATTACATTATAAGGCAGATTACATACTACCAAACATACCCATAATGATTTGTGATCGTGATTCTGCATGTCATGTACAATAAAGTCATCAGTTAAATGGGCCGATCAAGTGTTAACATGGGCTATAATGGATTTGTGGTCGTTATTCTGCGTGCATCCAAGAGTTAAATGCACTAACCAAAGATATATGATCCATTACCACTATTAGATTTGACCTTGATTTCTTGTTATAAAGATGAAAAAAATATGTAGGACTTAGGAATATTATATTATATCTTTTAAGTTAATGAATTTTAATAATTTTATATTCTCAATAAAAAAAATTATCTCACATCTAAAAACATTCACTAAAAAAATTATATTTTTCTTAAATTTGATGGGTTTTTTTTTATCATAGTGAAATAATATTCACCAAATTTTCTTTTGAATTTGACTTGTGCGATTTGCCAAAATAAAATCCTGGAAATTCATATTATCCGAAAAAAAAATATCGTCTGCTCGCTTGTCCTCGAAAATGGAGCTGTTATTCTCAAATTTAGCGCATTTAATTAACAGCGAATTGAATTTATTTATTTATTTTTGTCAGAAGTGGATTGCAATTTTTGGATTCAAGTAGTGCGGATATGGATGTCTACCCTGATTTACGTTTAATTTACCCCAGGAGATTGTCAAATTGACGACGGATAGAACTGAAATAGTTTTAGATTATCATTCTCTTTTATTTACTTAGCAAAAGAATAGAAGCTGTTGACGATCGATAGATGGCCGGCACTTGCAAGGAAAAAATAAATTATAAACTTATATTGAGAATAAAACACATTCAATTGAATTCATTCTTAAATTATTACAAAATTATGTCTGCGGCGAATGGCTGAAAGCTGGTCAAGTATCTTTTTACTGCAATAAAACTGAACTTTCAAATAAATCTAATAGTTAAAATTAATTTCAGCAGTTTAATTAATTACAAGTTTTGCTTTCTTCTTGGTTGTCTTGTCCGGCACTGTCATCGTCAGCAGGCGTGGATGCGAGCGTGCTTCCACCAGTTCATGTCTCTCCATTAATTTCTGCAATGGTTGCCATATGAAGCTCTACTTTTCATTTAAAATTCCAACATTCTCCTAATTTTCTGAAATCTTTTATGATTCATTTGGTGTACGGATTAGTCAGAGACAATTAGTCAAAGTATGGCATGTTTAATTCTCAAGTGAAGTAGAAGTGTACGCGATTTGGTATATATTATGTGGATCATTTTTTCACAATCGATCATAATGAGAGTCAATTTGCTTTCGCCTTTAGTAGTTTAATTAGTTGAATGAAGGTGAGGCCAGGCCATCTATACACTCTAATGATATTGTTTGCTATTTAATTGAGTTTTGTTTGCTAACACATTTGTTTTTTTCATCATTATGGAACTTAACTCAAATTTGTTCGGTGCATCTAAAGCAAAAAATATTTTTTTTTGACCGAACAACTAGATAAGAATTGGTGTGCAATTATGATTGATGTTCGTCTTTTATTCTAACATAAATTGAATCTACATATAAATTTTAAAATATTATTCGAGGTGCATAATCATAAAGTATATATTACTAAAATATATTACAGACCATATCATCAAATTATGCTATTCGATTATATTTTAACTGTTATCCGTTTGTATTCTAAAATTGTATAACTTAAATGATATTATATTGTATCATTATGTACACTATCAAATTTTATTGTTAGTACTAGTAAAGTATATTATAAATATTATTAAATTATGCTTTAACTACTAGTAAATTATAGCTTAGATGTTATTAAATCAAAAATTATTTTAAACTCATTGATAAATCTATTTTAAAATTTATAATAAATAAAAAGTATCATCATGAATAAACAGAACCTTTGTAGTAGTTCTAGTTACCCTAGTGAATGGTTAAGGATTATAATGAAAAACTAATCAAAAGGCTATATAATTGGAGTGCCATCGAAATTCCGATGCAGATTAAGTTGTATTTTTAATAGTAAAAGGTTAAAGATTACAATAAAAAATTAATCAAAAGGCTATACAATTGGAGATCCCCCGTATTGGTTCCAATATATATATATATATATATATATAAACTGAGATTACGTGATTTGTTGTCTACAGCAAAAAAAAAAAAAATCTTAATTTGATCTTACTTTGTGAATAAATTCAACGTATAATTTATATATACGTGTAAAAAAATCAACTTTCAAAATATTTATTATTATTGGGATTCCAATTTGTTATCTGAATTATTTTTCTAAATATTTTTATTATTGTACTGCACCCGGGGAGCAATGTCAGATGATCTTAATTAATATTAGTGCAAGATGATTTAGAATTGTGTAAGATAGCGGCTAGGACAAGGAGGAGAGTGAGATTGATAATAAAGGAGTTGAGGGGGAATAAAATAAGAAGTTGAGATAATGAATTTTCATAGAGATTTATAAATATGAAAATTGTAATGTCAAAGCTAAAAGAGATTGATGAGCGCTAACGAATAAAAGATAATGAAATAAAATTAGTGAAATAGATAGTATTTTTTTTGTTTTAATTGAATTGTATGTTTTAATTTATGGATTAATAAATGTTTTTTTGGTTTGATATTGTTATACCACATTAAAATGGGAACTATAAAATCAAATTCAGTGTTGTTGTGCAAATATAAACTCTTGCACTTGGATAAAAATAAATCTTTAAAATTTAACTAACTAAATCAAAGATATTTTTTTGAAAAAGTAAATCAAATCAATCGCTAAATAATTGATAATCAGAATAAATTCAAATGAAATTGAATCACAGTTGCATAGGTATCTCGTCGCGTGAACATCCCGACAGCCGTGAAAAAGACCACGTAATCCACCACCTTCATTCCTCATCCTCTGTTCGTTCGGCTAAACCTGCATTCCTCTTCCTCTTCCTCTGTTCGTTGGGCTACATTTTTCCACTCAAGAAATTGTTTGTCAAAATGACTTCCCTTACTCTTCTCCCAAGTTTCAAGCAAGCGCGCGGGGTCAAAATACGAGCCTGGTTTGGTTTGAGAAAGCCAGTGGTGGGTCGGACGAAAGGCGCTTACGAGCGCACGCATTAAGATTTATTATTAACCAGAATCCAACACTTCATTGCCATTTCCATTGCCATTGCCTGATCTTAAACAATTCGATGGAACAATTAACCGATATCTTGCAAAGTGCAGTAAGAAGCTCCGTGTCATAGATCTATTTATGGATTTGTTTGGAAGTGAGGTGGGAAGGGAAGGAGCAGAATAGGAGAAGATACCCCGGGCCTTGCCGTTGCCGCTGTCGGCTATCATTGTTCCTTCTTCAAGCAGCAAAAATATCGTCTTTTTACTGGGCGGGCGCCGCTTGCTATTACTAGCGCGCCTACGTCTCAGCTCTCCTCGTGTTGTGATATGGCGGAGGAGTTGGAGGTCGGAGAATTCTGGCTTCCTCCAGAGCTCCTCGAAGATAGTTTCGCCTTCGAGAAAGATGAGTTACAGCCGGGCGAGGCTCCGGTCGAGGTGGCGGTGGGGATGGAGAGAGATGGGGAGGAGGAAGATTACATGGATGGCCTCACTCGGCGGTTGACTCAATCCTTCCTCCAGGAAGACAAGGAGGAGGCAAAAAGGGAAGCGGCGTGGCCGTCTCCTTGGGAGCAGTGGAAGGGGGACGAGTGGACTCTGTTCCAAGAGACGGGAGGATGGGTGGCAGCCTCGGCCAAGCTTAATTGGGATCCAAGGAGGCAATGTCCGGCGAAGAACTCCTTGCCTGGCCGTTGTTTCGCGGCACCCTTTGACGCTCACTACCATTGGGATGCCAATGCCTCTCGAGTGAGTCTTGCTCACGCAACGAATCCTTATGAGTTAAAGATTCGACCTTCACTCACAATCTGGTTTAATCCGTTAGGTATTCCAACTAAGGCAGCAGCAGTTTGCTGCTGCATGGGAGCGGCAGACGGTAACAGGCAGAGGAAGAGCAGGCGGCCGTGGTGCGCCGCCTCGCCAACTTCAGCATCAACACCTGCCAGCAGCAGGGATGAGAGCCGTCTTCCTTCGCAGATCCGGCGAGCGAAAAGAGCCCGTCGGCACCGGCGTCTTTCTCCCCCGGACTGCAACGCGGAACACTGAACGGAAAACTAACTCAGGTACCATGCTCTGATCTTATTCCATTAGCCTAGAGACTACAATTTTTGCTACCTTCTCCTTCGAATTGATTCTCGTTTATTTGAAACATCTATTTTACGGATGATATTTTTGCTTTGATCGAGATCCAGACGCAGCAGTTTGTCCGACAGTGCTAATTCCGGCCAAGGTCGCGCAGGCTTTAAACTTGAACGTTGAGAACTTCCCCAGTGGATTTGTTCTTCAACATGGCAAGTTCTTTTTATCTTTATATATTCGTTGGACGTCTTTGATCTCGATGTAAACCATTTTCGTGCTCGGTGCTTCAATAGATGCTTTTGTAGAGAGAAGAAAGGAGGCATTGGCCACGGCGGTTCCTGTAAGCTCTGGGCTTCCTCAAGAGTGGACTTACTGACCCACTCCACCAGCTTCACTGCAAGAATTGTGTTAGTTGGAAGCCATGATCAGAAAGTGCATGGTTTTGCTTGTAATGGAAGAATGGATTGATGACAGGAAATGAAAATAACAATAAATAATATACTTTTTCTCTTGTATCGTGATGAAATTAGGAAGGGGATTTTATTTATGGTTGCAGTAAGACCCTCGCAAAGCCAAAGGCTTCGTGTGACATTTTGTAACTCAAGATCAGTGGATGTGTTCTTGTTATCTTTTAAAGTTTTGTAGCCTCTCTAATCTCTATTGAACTGCACGGAGTGGAAGCCCACGCACAGGGAAAGGGTTGTTTGGAGCTGATCAGTGAAAGCTCCTCTGGTTTTTCATTTTAAATTTCATTTTTTAAAGAAAAACTTAGATAGTGAAAAGAAACGCAACCAAGTCAATGGAAATGCTTCATCTTCTTTCAATTGTGAAACAAAGTACTACAAGTTCAATGAAAATTTTTTGAAGATAAGAGACACTTTTCCTTCAAAATTTATTATTATTTTTTCATTTTGATAAATCACACTTTACTTCTCAATTAATAATAATAATATAATTTAAACTATAACTTTATTGTGTACATTATATAGTTATATATTCAAACAACTTATTAGTTCATTTACAGTTATATAATTTATGCTATAAACTAATTTAAATTTTGTATTCATATTTGAATTATTTAAGTAAAAAAAACAAAATTTTATTCGCTCGATTTCAATTTTATTGTCTCGTTGTTAAAATTTCATAAGAATATAAAAAAAAATTTAAACTCAAAAGTTTTATTATTTTTCTAAAACATCAAAAATAAATTTAGAGATTTTTTACAATCTAAAATTTGAACTGGTTTAGAATGATTTTTTTTAGAATTAATAAAAACTGACTAAACTCAACCCATAATCACTAGGTGTAAATGATACGAACGGAAAAAACTTCAAAGGAATTTTGAATCTCTAGAAGTATTTTGGAAAGAGAGTAATTTTAAAGTGCAAAGTGAAACATTCTCTATGATTGCATTGGTCATATTGACTTGACAGTGTTAAATTTGGGAGTAAAAGCATATGATTTCCCAAATGCTGAGAGAAAAAGTGTGATTTATTATTATTTTAAAAAAAACTGAGTGGTAAAATAAAAAGGTTAAATAATTTTATAAAAAAAAAAAAAAACAGAAGATGGTGATAAATTGATCCAGCCGGCGTACTTGTGCGTGAAGTGTTATATTGACGTGTCGTGACAAAGGAGTCTTTGGTCACCCGTTCTCATTATGATTTTTAGTAACTTTTCCTTGTCGTTTTAAAACAATAATAGATGCCTTGGAGGACTGATGCTTTGCTTGCTATGGGTTTTTTTTAATCCTTTATAATCTGATCAATTGTTAACCTATTCTAAAATCTTCTCAAATTCTCTAATTCAAGAGCTACATTTTTTATCTTCAGTAAAGATGCCATACAGACATATTTTGTATTCTGCAATCTGTAATAATAGCAATAATAGCATCGATTCCTTATGCTTTCTTCAAGTAAATGTAATAACTTGTGAGTTTAATACCTGCAAAACAAATGACAAACCATATACTCTATTCCTGCCAGTGATGTTCTTGGTGGTTTCATCATACATCTGAAACATTCTAACGTGCAATCATGAAAATAATAAAAAGCAGGCGCTGAGTCCTAGGTGTGATGGTTTTCGATAACTTGATTTTCAAAACATAAAAAAGCATAAGCTAATACAACACGATCACATCTTGCAAATGATAAACACTTCAGTGCGGAATAAGCCTAATCGCACACCAAAGTAGACTAATAAAGGGCAACCAAAAAGGTAGCCATTTAGCTTGATGTTCCCTTCGTCAAACTGGTAGCACACCAAATATTCGAACAACCCATCAAGTGCCTCTTGCTGAGTATTGTTCATTGACAACATAGGTGCACGCAATCTTTGTTCATGCGAAAAGGGAGATGCAAATTACGGTGCCAGTGCTACTCTGAAATCATTTGATGTTTATCCCGGCACATTGAAGTGGAATAGCCATGAGACGACAAAGGCGAGCACAAGACAAGCAAGAAGGAATTTAAGAAAACGGTGCCCCTGCCAAAAGCTCCGAGCTTCTGATGGTGGCGGCGGAACAGTTGAGGTATTAGCCTCATTCCACTGCTCCACAGTCTCAGTCTCAGTTGCACCAACAACATTCCATGCAGTTGAACCACAAATCTCACAAATCCTAGAGTCAAAATACGTACAAAAGAGACTTAGGAGCAGAATTAAGAAGATATAAAATAGAAAGGAAGTGACAGATATAAATAGCAAATGAACTGAGACTTAAGAACTAGGGTGGCAATCAAATACCATGAATCTCAAGCATCAAATCAACTGTGCAAAAGTCATTTAAGCAATACTCTTGTTTTTTTTAGGAACAACTTACTGCATAAACTTTAGATAATGTTGCACAAAAAAGAAAGTTTAGCCTACAAGTTTAGCCTATCCAAAAAATTACAAGTTTAACTAGTGCAACGAAATGACCACAAAACTTACAAAGTCTAACCCTCAAATTTCTCCACTCAATAGTGCTTTTACCCAAATTTCTTTCTCATCATCTGGTATGGTGAAGAAAATATCTATAGTCTCACGATCACAACCAATTTTTCTTGTTGCTTTGTGTCGCTCCAACATGGTAAGGCAAGGTAACTTTGTTAAAACCTCATTGATTTTCATTCTTTTTTCAGTGCCTTCATCATATTCCAATGCAATACTCAATCGGTTACTTGCCTTGTTAAGTTCTTCTCCAAGAATAATTGTCGTCTCTCTAATTACTCGAGACAAATCTGTAGTGCTCTCGCTCTTTCTCCTTTTTGGCTTCGAACTCTCTTCATTTGATTCAAGCATGAAATATTGGGCATATGAAGGAGAATCCCCATCAACACCTATACTTTCATCATCATTTTCATTTGCAACTTTGTCTAATTCTTCCACAATATCAGCAGGAACTTGAGCATCTTTCCCAGATGCACGATCTCCACCAAAGATGACAGAAAGTTCTTCATAGTAAGGCAATGACTTGTATCTAAACTGTTCTGCATCAGCATGAGTCTATAAAAAATAATCATATTACCAACTAAACAAAAGAAACAAAAATAAAACATTTTAATATTAAAACAAATTACCTTAAGATATTCATCCCACACGGCTTTCTCAGCTGTAACACATTTTTTTTCTGAGTCCCAACCAAAACCGCTACTACCAACACCATACAACATGTCATGCACAATATTGTGGAGCTTCTGAAAAGTTCTTAACCTTGATTCGATGTATGGTTTTGCCTTAATTCCATGTCCAGGAAAGCTAACCTCAAGCATTTGTTGTAGTTTTTGTCCATGTCCTGGCCTAAACCTTTCTCATTCTTGTTCCTAAGCTCTCCAGCATTGTTTAATTGTATCAATGCTTCGATAAGTGCAACATCTTCTTTAATAACCCATTGATGTTTGATTTTTGTTGATCTTTTTGAGTTGTAAGAGTCTTCTAATAAAAGTTTAGAAGTCATGTTCACCTACACCAAAAAAAAATTAACAACTCAAATAAAGATAAATATCCAAAAGTCAAAAGTCCCAGAAGCTTCATTATAAACTGTGGAGATTATATAGAAAAACACTATTTCAAAGCTAATTTCAATAAAGATTTCTAAACGAGATAAAAAGATCTTTTCCATTCATTAAACATGTTATTAAGAAATACAAAACTGATCTCATCCAGATCTTTTACATTCATTAAATATGTCAATAAGAAATACAAAACTGATCTTATCGAGATCTTTTCCATTCATTAAACATATCATTAGCCAAATTATCTCGCCAAGTGCTAAATTCACTCGAAGTCTCAATTATTATCACCATGTTTTCACACATTTCATCAACTTTAACTTGTTGGGTATCCAATCTTCTCTCCAACCTTCTTTCTGCAAGATCCCCAACCATTTCTCTCCTTATAAAATTGTGAAGAAGGCAACATGCCATAATAATTCGATTTTGAGTTTGGATCAGATAATACGCCGGACTTCTAAGTATTGCCCAACGCATTTTAAGTAGTCTAAAGCATCTCTCTATTACATTTCTAGCACTCGAATGCTTCATATTGAAAAACTCTTTAGGACTTCTAGGTACTCGTCCATCTTTCCATTCATTTAAATGATATATTTGACCTCTATATGGTGCTAAAAAGCCTTCACAATTTGTGTAACCAGCATCGACAAGGTAATAATATCCGATAAATTGAATAAATGTATTAAAATATATCACAAAGTCAAAACACAGTAAGATATTTAGGATATTTTAAAAAATTAA
>JBAMHZ010000048.1:560033-570950 GCA_037177395.1 Alpinia galanga | reverse complement strand
CTTACCCTCTCTAAGGTAATGTGATTCCCGATTGTATGCTCCTTTTGCTGATGTGACAGACATTTTTCATTACCTGTGAATCACTGATTTTTTGAACCAAAATAAAGTTAGTGTAGATAACTTTAAATAAATAATCAAAGTTATCCATAATAACCTTGAACCAAATGCACTCTAATTACGATTGGCATCCGAGTTTGTTAAGAAAGATCTAGAACAGTTAGTTTATATATTTTTTTAAAAAAAATCCAAAATAAAAATTAAATGTTTCTTTTGTTAACCATTTTTAAAATTAAGTTTTGTCTGAATAATAATAAATATTTATTTTACTTTTGAAAAATAAAAATATTTTAAACCAAATAAGTCAATTCTAGTCGCAGCATAAAACGCCATGTCATGCATTTACACCAATATTCCAAGACCTCAACGGAATAACACGGTTATGGAACCATTAAATGGATGGAGACCATCCGAAATAATGACTAGTGTAGAGCAAACGATTGTCCTTGTAAAAGGGCTTCGCAGCTAATGCGGCAGTAGAATTATATAATACAGTAAGAATTAATCTCTAAGGACTGTAAGTCTTTTTAGAGTGTTTGTCTTCCTACTGCGTTAGCCTTTGATTAGACATAAAATGCTCCATGTGATTTACCCTCCCTGTGTTGACTATAGGACCGATTAGCAGGGATATTGAGGGCGAACAAATCATCTTTTTGCACAATAGTGTAGAGCAAACGAGTGGAGTTTAAATAGCTGAAGCATTGTAATCCGTGATTCGAGTGGTGGATAGAGAAGCTTGAAAATTACTTAATTTTTTAAAATATCTAATTTTAAAATATTTTTCATATATTCTAAATAAATAAACATATTTTTTGAGATGCTAATCATATGATACTATCAATATATTAAATTCAGTAACTTATCATTCTTTTATTAATTAATCTATTTATGATAACACAATAGTTTTGAAAAAAAGGGTGCATAACATTTAAATTAGGAAATGATTATTAACCAAATAGATTAATTGTGCTGAGAGGATATCTCAAGTGCAATTGTCAATTTACAACCCAATATCCTACCCAATTCAATGGGGCTGGGTTCTGCTTGAACGGTTATAGAATAGCCCAATGTCCCAACACAAAGCTCTTTCTTGCTCCAAACCAACGTAGAAATGGGTTGGACCGAGATGTTCAACTAGATCTACCATGAAACAGTTCCCAATTGAAGCAAATTCAACTGTTTTTCTCTTAATGGTTATTAGTATTATTTTTTTTTAAAGATTCTTTGAAGCAAATTCAAGGAATCTAAAAAAAGACCTCTTATGAAACAAATTTTAATTATCTATTTATATTTCTTCATATATTTTCTGCAAATCAAACATATAAATAAAAATAGAACCTTGATTTCATTCAATAAATCAAACTAAGAAACACATTCCTATTAATTTCTTAATCTATTATGTTTCTCAATTCATCCAAATAGTTGGAGATGGTTTCTTATGTAGAGAATTACAGTTGGAATGCTAGTCTCACATAACTCTTCTAAATAGAAATCTTCGACAATATCTAGAAATCATGCATCGTTGTCATTAATTGACTTGGGCAATACCTAGAAAGAATCTTGAAAATTTGGAAGTTCAGTTCAATTTAAGAGTTAAAAG
Organism: Alpinia galanga; assembly: GCA_037177395.1. NCBI lineage: Eukaryota > Viridiplantae > Streptophyta > Magnoliopsida > Zingiberales > Zingiberaceae > Alpinia > Alpinia galanga. Next base: position 569,293 of record JBAMHZ010000048.1, on the reverse strand, counting down.
TATTTTGCCAAAAAGTAAATGAACAGACAAATTATGAGTTAATAAACATTTGCTTTTATTTTTTGGACGCTTGCCCACTCCCAGCGCATATCTGCTCGCGGTGGTCACTTTGAAACCAGGGCCATATCAAACAAACGGTAAATTATTCTCAAACAGATTGCACTGAGATACGACACAGGCCCAAAGATTCCAGACTAGTCAAGCATTAGCACTCATCGATCGAGTTAGCCTTCATGTTAAATTCAAATACCGCATCCAGAACAGAAAAGGAAAAGAAAGGTAGGCAAAATAGTCGTCATGGACCCAAAGCACTCCATAGAAAGATCACGCGAGCAGAATGAGTAGGGCAAAGTATAACAGAACAAAGAGCATGAGGAGAAGGTCCAAGAGCGCGCACCTCAAAAGAAACGAAGCAGAGTGACGGGCTCAAACTGTCATCTAGCATCGAGTCGCTTTCTCCTCTCGCAAGCCTTGACGAACCTTTATCTTGCACCAAGGGTGATAAGATTCTTCAACCATCGGCCAAAGCGTGACGCCAAGTATATACCATCCCAGTTAGTGCTCCACTAGTCCAAAGCCAGCCATTCTGTTCGACCTCTGATTCCTGGCTGCCTGAGAATGCCTCGCCATAAATGTTTACACTATCTTCTCGAGTGCGAGGGCAGCATGGATTTCAGCAGCACTAATGATTCAGCAGGGAGGCAACAAGGAGGCAGGGGCATCTCTACTCGGCTGCTCAAGAATGCGCGTTGCTCATGGGCGAGAGTCCTTCGCCTTCTCGATGTCAGGGCGTTGAGGACTAATCAGCAGTTCATCTCCAAAAGCAGAAACAGGATGTGGCAGCCAACAGCCAAAGTCTCTTCTTCGACCATGACTCCGCAGAGATTTGCTGCACCAGGAGACACTCACCTGTCGGAGGCCATTGAAGACTGCATCAAATTCCTCAACTCCTCATCCAAGAGGTCGTACTAGAGGAAGCTGAACCTGCAATTTGTGTTACCTTTATATAAGATAGTAGTACCCTCTCTTGTGCACAGTTGCTCATGAGATACACTGGTCGTTTTTCTTGGTTCTTCAGTATTGTCTTCTTTGTATCTTTGCACGTGGAAAGTGGAAAAGATTTTTTTTTTCACCTGCTCAAAAGCTTTAAAAAATAAATAATTTAAAATCAGAAGAATAATTGCATTACCTCATGTGTTTAATTGGTACTATACACTTATTTTGGACCTGCAGGCATTGCATTGGTACAATGCAACATAGTTGTAGATCCAATCCACATTTCAGTGTCATAAGTCAGCTGTCATTCGGGCCTCGTTGGTAGATATGATTGTAGCATTCATTTGAAATCTCTCAACGTGAGGAAACTCTAATAGATATAACCGAATCTACATAAATTATTCAGCGTTTTACAAATCTGAATTCGAAGATAGCTTCTCAACGTCAACAATCCCGTGACTTGAAGCTTTCATCAGTTCTAATGCTGTTTTATAAGGCGGAGCAATGGGAGGTTGCATAGGATCCAAACTCTTGTATAAGCTACCCTCTGAAGAACTTGGGAGTGGGTAGGAACGATCTGAATCATAGCCATTGAGGTCTCCACGTGCTAAAAATGGAATGTAAACCTTGTTTGGTCCCTCTAACCACCCACTTCGGCAATCTGTAAAGAAAGCATAACGTTATCCATGATTTTTAGTTGAAGATGCAAGATATGGAATTTCGCTTGATTGTTTAATTTTGCATGATTTCCATTCTGGGATTTCGAGAGAAGAAATGCGTACATCTGAGGACAAGGGCAATATAAATTATCAGCTGTCTCATAATCTAAGTCAAGGGTTGTGGCTGGTAAGCGACTCAAGAAAGAACTTGACAAAATTAAGGACGGTGACTTGAGGATTTGAGGTGTTAACGCGGAAGGATGAAATCATAACTAAACTCGGCTATAAATCTAAAATTATAACTGCCGATACAACAACAACAAGAAAAAAAAACACTACCATTGACTACCCAAGACACTGTTGCATTGAGGTTACCTTAGGGAGACAAGTATAAAAACTACTGTTTTATGAACCTTATAGAAAATGAAAATTTTAAAATCCATATGTGGCTGCATAACTCAAATAGGACTAAGCAGAGAAAAAACAGAATAATTACCACATTTTAGCGCCTGATTCATAAGTTAGAAAAAGGCAGGAGACTCGTGTTTTATCTCAGGTGAACCATCATGCCATGTTATCTAAATGTAAGCGGTCAAATTCTAATGGCATACAGGAAAGATCTCAAGGAACAGATTTGAGGTAGAAGAGGAAAACTAAAGTGGCTAGAGTTATAGCAATCTGTGTCCAGCTGGAAAGATAATAGTTCAATATTAGGAAATTTGAATACATGGAGAAACATGTTCATTATGCAACACTAACATAATTAAAAGACGGTCTAGTGCACAAAACTTCCACCAATACATGGCCATGGAGAAGAGTTTATTGTATGTAGCTTTACCCTGCATAGCAAGAGGCTATTTCTGCGATTTAAACCCATGACCACTAGGTCAAACGACAGTAATTTTACCGTTGCACCAAGCTCCTCTTCTAACATCAACATGATTAAAGGTATAAAAAAAATAAATTGATTCAATTAGCATGATTTCCCAAAAGACAAAAGATCATCAAGAGGGTTTATAATACCTGACTCCAGCTACCAGGAACTGCACAAAAGATCAACTACCAGTTTTACTCCTGCCACATTGAAATATGTTGAATATTATGCACTTTGTATTTTCCAAAATAAAAATAATTTTATTGGAAAAAAAATTGTCCTGAGTTTGCTTTTCTCCTTATTATGTCAAATTAACGTCTAAATTATTTGCTAAAAATTCAGATGAACATAAAAGGTATCATGAACTTTCCATTTGAAAATGATCACATTCAAGGATGATAGCCTTACAACCCGTAACAGTGGCAATTGCTACAGGATCTACAACGAAATTTTATTTTCCTATTGCCAATGCATAACTGTCTTCTCTTGGCCACTCTCTTCATTTTGCTCAACACCCTAATATTCCAGTTCACATCTGCTTGAGAAGAGAATCCAATGCATTTTTTCACTAAATAGTTAGATTAAGTAGGTTGACAAATGCAACTATGTAAGCAACTGCATAATTATTGACCAAAAAAATAAACCTTTCAAAGATGAGATGGAAACTTCGCTTTTTTAGTTTCATGAAAGCAGTGTTTGCATGTTCTCTCCTATAGCAGGAATGAAACTAACCAAGAAGCATGATTATAGGAAGAATGTTAAAAAATATGAAATGGAAAGTTCACTTTCCAGTTTTTATGAAAACAGTATTTGTTTGTTCTCTCTTAAAGCAGAAAAGAAACAAGCCAAGAAGTATTATTATACTGCAAATCTTGAAATGCATAATTGATTCTTACACAATCCATGTATCAGAATGATATCATTTTTTTCTCCAGAAAATCCACAACATAAATTGTCTGAATAACTTGAAATGGATGTAAATCTCTTCGTGTCAAATCCCAACTAAAATTTGTAAATTTATAACAGATTAGTGATATTGCCTAGTAGAATTCCCCATAATAAAGTCACTCATAAGACAGTAAAAGTTGATTCCATAAGCGGGAACATAGGATTATTCAATATTATAGCAGTGCACATACGGTTGCAAGTTTAGCCTGAGAATTCAACAAACATGATAACATAATAAAGAATCCATATAGAAGTGCCTATCCTTTTTTTGACTTTTGACATGATACCCCCATGCCAAAGCTTCACATGCAACGGAGCCGGCCTTAACTTTGTTATTATTATTATTATTTTTGGTGCTTGCAAACTTCACTCTACTATTTCGTGACATGCAGTCTCTAGCAAAGAAGAACTTAGATTGCACTCAACAAACTCTAAATCAACAACCAGAATCATAAATCCTTAAGCGAACGAAGCAACAAAGTTCATGAACAGAATCTGACACGTAGCTACTTGAAGCATAGGGTAAAAAGAGATGATTTTCAGTTACCTTCATAGATGTTGAATTCCTCGTCCATTTGGAGAAGCTTGAAGCACTCCGCTCACGCCACCCATCCTCTTTCGCTTTCCGGTAATAAATATCCTGCAACACCTAGACGACGTACAAAGACGCGGAGAAATCAGCCAAACAACCAGGAAAATAAAATGAAGAGACAAAAGAGATATGAATACCCGCTTGTCCTTGGAAGCTTTTCCCATGACCTCGCCAAGCAAAAGCGTCTATCTGATCTCGGCTGGACTAGGAATCGCTGAAGAGGAAGACCTGGGCGGCGACACCGCCGAAGATGAAGAGGAAAGGGCAGGCTAAACTGACGACATTTACTTGGCCCACGTCGATGTCATGTTTTTTGAGCCACAGACACAGCCCACTTTTGACATTAGATTGTGAATTAAAAGTTCAAAATATGTAACTTATAATTGATTCGTTTTATTATTTAGCATAACATAATTTTGGTAAAATTCTCAATTTAGACAATTTTATTTATTTTAAGTTGTAATTAATTTTCTTTGTTCACTATTTAAAAGTGTATTTTAACATCTTATCTCATTTTAATAAATTACAAGATATTATTTCAATTTTAAATTATTTTTCCATTTCCAAAGATTATGTATTATGCAATTTTTATAATAGAATATTAATTATTATGAGTAACTCTTTTAAACAAAATTTAGTTCTTTTTTTTTCAACTACAACATTTACATTATATGATAGTAGTTTATTTTTTTTAATAACTTACTTACCTTTTACTATCCTAATTTTTCACCCGTTCGTTTAATTAAATTATTCAAATTTATTATATTTTTATGCAATGTAAAATGATTATATTACTATATATCCAATTTTAGATGCTAACGGATTCAGACTATTTTAAATGAAAATTATGGCACAAATTGATTTTAAAGATCACTTTGAAAAATGGTTTATGTGAATTAATCAGGCACAATCAACGATGGATCGATATATATCATCAACCTATGCGCAATTATGATGCAAGAGATATTCCAAACTAAATATTTTAGAAGTAAAGAACTTTGAACTGATGTATTTTAAGTAAAAAACAATATCACAGGTTAATTTTTAAATCATCTTCAAAACGATTTTTATGTCAATTATTAGTCTTATGCAAATATAATCATCCGATAACGTACGTTCATATACATTTATGCATTATTAAAAGTGCAAAACTCTAAAATAAAATTTTAATTCAATTGTAAATGAACTCAAATAATAAGTTGATTTGGCACAAAAATCATGTTAAAATTTCATTTAGGCGAAGGAAGCCGTTGACAAACCGATAGTATTAAACTAGCTATATATAGCAATTTTAGACTTTCCAAGGAAACATAATCAAATTTAAGATCAAGCTACAAATGCATGCAGTTGACCATACTTGCTGCAGCTTCACGAATTCTAAAGCCCCTGTCCGACTCGTGCGACCAAAGAATGACTCGTACTCAAATATCAGAAGGAAAAGAAAAAAACCAATTCTACATATATAAATTTAAAACGCACTGCGTGAAGCTATATTGCTAGGGATGTTTTTTAAACTGCAGTGCGTCTCAAGTAGGATTCAACAGTAGTGCATACCGAGAAATATTAAGCAGAATGAGGGATATAAAACGAGTTAAATTTACTCTACGTAATTAAAGCTCAGTCGCAAATCCAGCGGCGGATGATCTCTTCCAGTTGCATCCAAGTATAATGCTCGTCCGCAGAGCTCGCCGCCTCTGACGGTGATCACCTTCTCCTCCTCGAAGAAGGATGACTTCAACGGAAACAACTCCATTGTCTCCGTCGCCTCTCTGATCTCCTTCCTCTGCCAGTATAATTCCTGCTTCCCTTTAATGCCGCATCCTGCCATTTAATTATCGACGAATTCGCTTAATTGCCTTAACTAAGCTAAAAACAAAAATAATACTATAGTAATGATAAATTTTTATCCACTCATGAACTTAGCTAGTTATAAACTTATAATGGTTATATACCTGCGGGAAAACATCTGGTTCTGTACTTGTGCTGATCCCCAGCGGCGGTGCCGTCTTCGTCATCATCGTCCGGGGGGACGCGACGGCGCTTCTTGTGATGGCGCTCGCGGGCTTTGTGGTTTTGAAACCAGTAGAAGACGTTCTTGCTCTCGATCTTGCCGAAGGCGCTGAGGTGGGTGGAGATCATTTGGATCTGGTGGGTGGTGGGGGTGCGCAGCCCCGAGCGGAACAAGTTGGTCAGCACCTTCACTTGCTCCGCTGTCGGATTCCACCGCTCGCACTTGGCGGCCACCCGAACCTCCATGCTCTTCCCCTGATATTTTGGCCGCCTAATCATCTCCTCGCCTGTTCTCACTTCCCATTTCTCGCATCTGTTACTAGGCTCTTGCTAGCTCGCTCTTAAATGTTGAAATCAATATCGAGAGCGGAATCAAAGGCAGCAAGTGGTATGAGTATATGAGGAAAGGATCTGATATGATGGAAGAGGTAAAAGGTGCTATGTAACAGTGAATAGTAGACGTGCCGGGGGGACATGCGCAACAGCTGACACTGCTCGATGACATCTCGATCACTGAGTTGACATCCATGATCATGAGGTGGGTTTGTTAATGAATAATTGTTGCCATCGTGTCTAATAGATATCTGTCGTATTTCTTGTCTGCTTCTACGTAGGGAGGACTTCCTACACTTGATCATGGTAATCTGAGCGGAAGTTTGACTGCTTGATTCCATTTGGTGTTTGGATAAGTTCTCCGGCCGCCACTGCAGGGCCAGTGTTCAAACTAAGTTTGTAAAACTAGCCAATTCTTTCCATTTAGTGAACTGGCATGGAAGAACCTTCGCGCATGGTTATAATTATATGAAAGACAGTACATTAATTTTAAATCATATATATGTAATTCAAAATATTAAATTAATTTTAAAGTATCATTAACTTAAATTAGAAAGGTTAATAAGTCCTTTGGCATAAGTCCTCCGGCTGCTAGGGCAATCCTTTGGCATTAACTTTTTAGGATTGCCAGTAAAAGTTGAGGAAATTGTCATCCTTTCGTGCAGTTCCTTGGAGATTTCTGGGGTTTGGCTTTCTTTGGTCATTCCTTTTGTTGCAGGTCATATATATAAAAAGGTGCCAAGGTTTTTGGCCTCGCGCTTTTGTTGTAGGCCATATGAAAAAGTATCAATGTTTGGCCTCGTGGTTCCACTGGTTTCCGGGCCGCTGCATTATAAAATTCCCTCCATTGACATCGTTGTTCCCACTTACTCTGCAAATCGCAATAATCCCCGGCCTTCAAAGTTTCAGGCACGGAAAATCCGTTTTGCGGCAGCACGAGCTGCAGTCTCCAAGGCACTACTGATTTGATCTCCCGCGGACTTTCAACTCGAGACGGTAGCAGAAGAGCAGCGTGCACGTCCTCTCATACTATGTTTTCTTTAGAATCTAACTCGCGTGACATTTCAACAAACATGAATGATTATAATTTGTGAAGTGCTTTTGTTTTCTCAAACAAAGAGAGTAGTCTCTCTCTCTCTCTCTCTCTCTCTGAAGCTTGATCTGTTGTACTTTAAAGAAACAGAGGCAGTCATGGTGGTGAATTGAAGCAATTGATCAGCATGATGCAGGACCAGGTACGTGATTTCCGCTGGTGTCTGCGAAGCACTATGCTGCCATCCAGAATCCTATTCCCAGTTAACGGTCATCAATAACCGTATGGGGTTAAAAACAGGAGTATCATGTAAGCCAATAATTTTTAAAAAAAAATAGTAAACTTGAATTCAGAAGAATCAGAAACATATTTGGTAAAATAGAATTGTAGCTAGCTAGTAATCGATCATTATTAATGATGCTGCTCAGATTTTTCCTCTGGGATGGTCTAGAAGATGAATTCTCTCCGAACAGCAACAGTAAATGTCTTGGTCTCCCTTCTCCTGTTGAGGTAACGCACGGTTAAACAACCACCGGGGATTCTCGGTTTTTACGGCCCTTCCTTAGTAAGAGCCGATTGGTTTTTTTTCAAGAGGAAGAAGAAGAAGACTCAAGATGTATTAGTGATATTGTTTGCATACCTTTTCCTGGCCTACAACGGCCTCTTTATATGAGAGATGGGCGTCCTCTCGGCTACCCCCAATGGACGGTCGCCAGGTGGCAGGGGAAGAGGCCTCCTGTCAGGCCGTTAGCGCCATTACCTTAAAGGGACGAACCTTCTGCTTTTAGTGATCCGAGGTATCCACGTAGGGGAGTCCTGCCGGAGGTATCTGCTCTTACCAGGAATAGGACGAATCTTTTGGGTGGTCCCCCCTTACAGAGTGGGAAGGAAGTTGGCAACCCTGCCGAACTGTTTCGGCCTTGGCCCTACCTTTTTGATCGACCTCACTTGGCCCAGCCGCTTCACTGTACCTTATCTCTTCTTCGGGATGAGCCACATTGCGTCTGTTCGGCCTTTTCTTTTAGTCCAATTGCTTCACTTCCACACGGCCCCTTCATCCAGCCGAGCCGAGCTACTTTGCTTCTACCTGACCTCTTCCTCTGGCCGAGCTGTTCCGCTCTTACTTAGCCCCCTCCTCCGACCGAGCTGCTTTACTTCAACTCGGCCCCCTCCTCTGGCCGAGCTGCTTTATTTCTACTCGGCCTCCTCCTCTGGCTGAACGGTTTCGCTTCTACTCGGCTTCCTCATCCAATCGAGCTGTCCTACTTCTACTTCTACTCGGCCTCTTCCTTGGGCCTAGCAGCTTTGGTTCTAACTCGGTCTCCTCGCCGATGCTTCATTAACTCTTCTCCGGCCAATCACAAAAAAGAGAACGGCTATGGTAATATCAAGTAGTATCAGGTACCATATTCCATGCATGATTGTGTGCGGTGCACAGTAATTTTGGTCGAAAATCATCATTTGTACCGCTGGATTCCAACTGAATCATGGTCGCAATCCAGTCGTGGTCTGACCAGGCTATGACCGAAATTTAACCGAATTGCGGTTGTTGACAGCTGGATTTTGATTGCGATTCGATTAGATTCTGATCACGATTTGATCGATTTCGACCGTGATTCGATCGGAATCTGATCGTGATCGGACACGCTGGCATAGACTATGGTTCAGGTATTGAGTATAGTGCTCAATCGCGATTGACAATGACAAAATTGACGACGAACAAAGGCGGACGAATGGTGGTGAGCACAGTGTCATCATGCAGCATAACATAACTATGTGTGTGTATATATATAGCGCTAATCTCTTGCGTAACCG
>JBAMHZ010000048.1:531531-541537 GCA_037177395.1 Alpinia galanga | reverse complement strand
TGAGAAGGTAAATAACAAATTATAGGTGGAGAACTCATTTTTATCTAATGCAACTTTGACTATGCGAGGATCAAATCTATAATTATTTGCTCAAGAAGGATAAGGTCTACCATCTTTTTAACTTTGACTACAGTAGAGGAAGACCACCTCCATCTCAATATTCTTGGCAAAGAATGAGGCATGTATGGATTAATGACACACATGTGATCACACATCCATACCTGCAATGTGATCAATATTTATTAATAAACTAAGTTAATTATACTCTATGTGTATAAACAAAATTTAATAACTTACAGTCAATAAGAGTGTGAAACCATTCAACATTGGTTTTTTAGTTTCACCAACGACCTCTGATTTTGGTCACAATGAAACTATCATACCAATTGACTCCATTTGAGGAGTCATGTAGTTATAAAGTGCATCACACCAATTGTACCTATCTAAGTTATCAAAATTGTCTACACAATATATTAGTGATCACATAGGTATGTTAGACGTACTGCTAGTGGTAGTAAAAAACACACAAAAAATATAAAATAAAAAATTGAAAATATAGTTTATTAGATCCAGTATTCTCTGGAGATATTAAACTCCTGATGAGTTTCCCCAAATTCTTATTTAAGCAGTCATCATCCTTGAAATATTGTAGATATAGGTGACTAGAGGCAGCTTCATTATCCATAGGAGCTACCTCTCCATGATCCGGTAGACCAAGAATGAGCGAGACATTAGTCTTTGTGAAATTTACTCTCTGACAGTGGAAGATAAAATATTTTTCATCACAGTCTTAGTTATCAAACATATTTTGTACAAGGGGTCTAAGATATATATTTTTAGGGATGTCCAAGACCCACGCAAAAGGGCTGTTTCGAATCATGTTTTCTTATTCCATAGTGGGTGGAATAGTTGCAATAAATTTTTTAAATTGTGAAACATTACTTTTTCAATTCATTCTCTTCATTCGTCCTCTCATCGAGGCATGGGTTTGGCCATCACTGTTGCTTGATGATGATGCATTCGAAGCCATCATAAACTGCTCCACAAAAAATAGTCATTAAATTTAATGTATTTAATGAAAAAAAATCTATGATATTAAATTTTTAATAATGCTTTATTGAAACAATGAGGAAGATGCGCTCGTCGGGGACATGCTTTAGGAACTGATGGAGCTTTTGGTGGCTATCTCATTCGACAAACGCGCCAATAAGAGAGGACGTTGAGCCATGAAGCAAAAAGTGTGTGGATTCCTCGAGACTCTGAAAGAGGTCTGTTACCAATCAAAATATGCCTGGGCATCGTTTTTTGACAGATTGGAAGTGCTACGTTAATTATTTGCTAGTGCTGGCCTGGCGTCGTAATTAATGGTTTTGGCCCAAGCTGTAGAAAACACAAAAAAAGCCGTCAAACGGACACATGGACAGTCGGCCCACAATGGCTTAGCCTGACCTGGTGGGTTGGGCCCTATGAGCTCAGCCCACCCATCGATATAAAGGAAAAAAAAGAAAGACAAGCTAAAGTCACTCATCGAATCTCTTTTTTCCAAGGGCTTACTGTTTCAACTTAACTGGTTCGGAGTTTAGGGTTTAAGATTTAGGGTTACGGAATGCGTCGGTAATCTGCTTTATCTCAGCAGGGAGAAAGGGTCGAAGTGAGATAATTCTGGAAGCCGATCTAAGAGAGCTACAAAAATTCTATTAATTATAATTTCAGTTCAAATCATTTTGATGTCTCGATAACAAATTGAAAGGTCGAGACAGGAGAAAGAAAAATAAATAAGAGAAAAGCCAAGTTACTCATCAAATCTCCTTTTCCCAAGGGGATACTGTTTATGGGTTCATTCTTGGACAGACCTATATTGAAAGATCAACCAGTAATGAGCTCTACGTCCGAAACCTGCTCTGTCTCGCGACCAAGAGAAAGGATCTGAGCGAGATAATTCAAGGAGTTGACCTAAGATTCTATTAACCCGATCTCAATTCAGATCGACAAGGTCGATCCACCTAACAAATCAATGATGAGCGGTCAACTAGCTAGAATCATGTAAAGAGAATATGTTAATTAGCGTTGTCTCTCCTTATTTATTTTCACAATGCATTTTTTATCTTGAGTACTAGCTAGAACAAGCATCCACATGCATAACCAACAAGTGTCATTTGCCCTATGTGCAAATGCAAGAGAAACTCAAAGGAGAGAGGAAAATTTTATATGTGGCATTCTAGCTCATCGTCATCAATCCCTTGAATTATGTATTTATATAGGAGCTCGTACTGTTGGGAAATAAAAAATAAAGAGGGAAAAAAAAATTTATGGAAGAAGACAAATAAGATGTGAGTGAACTACTCAAATCTTTCTTGTATTGAATCTCTTAGAAATATTACATATTTATAGGCTTAAATGATACATTGAATCTAGATCATTTAACATTCTTTTACTAATTCTTATCTTATCAACTTTCCACCTCATCCATATCGCTATCATATTATTTCTAACACTAATTCTTATCTTATCAACTCTCCACCTCATCCATATTGCTACCATATTATTTCTATCCATAATTAAATTTATTTTTCAACAGTATCACAGAAAACATAGACATTTAGTATTGCTATAGGTTGATTTTGTTGTTTTCTTTAACACAGAAGTCGACTACATTGTTATTGCTAAGGCAAGAAGAGATTTTTCTGATGTAGCTAGCAAAAAAACAAGATGATTTTCATAATGTGATAGTTGGAGTACTTACTACATATATACATAGTTGTTGCAAGTCTAGTCTTTCATTATAAAAAATATATATATAAAAAAAAAACATAGACTCAGTTGAAGTATCACATCCTTCATTAATTATTGAATCCTTGAATTGTCACTTGAAAAGATACAAGGATGTGATAGAAGCACTTAATAGAGAAACAAAGACTGGAATGCCTTAGTTCATTTTAGTATTAAGCCGCCGCATGAGCAAATTTGAAAGGGAGATCCTTACTTGCATGTGAATCAGTCTCGTGGAGGTTATATGTTCTAGGAGTGAATTCTAATCGATAATGCACTTTGATGAGCCAACGCCTACGAGAGTTGAGTTTCACAATGAGCTCGTTGCATGCGCTGCAATATAGGGCAACTGCAAGGGTGGGAAGGGCAACATCCTTACTAGGGTTTTGGAGGCAATTCATGGATGCAGGGGGCATGGAAACGACACAATCGTTTTCTACGATAATATTTTATTAAATTCTATTGCACACCTATATTACAAAAATGATAAAATAAACTCTTCTTTATTTTAATTTTAAAATACATATTATACTTAGCTTCCTTCCCTTTAACAAAATATACTCTAGTCTTTCAAAAGTACCATTGTATTTTTATTCGTTTCTTAATATTTTTATTTATGATATTAAATCTTTTTTTTTTGTCATCATCAAACCGGTTTGAAGACTAATAAAAATATAATAATATATCCATGTGACAGATCTTTTTTATTATTGAATTTTTTTGGACAAACTAACTTGACGACTAAAAAGGGCTTAAAATTATGAATAAAGAGTAAAAAAATATTTCAGTAGATTGATAGGAACGCTACGGAGTCATGTGATCTGAATTAAAGCCATTTTCGATCGTCATGACATTTTGCTTCGAATGCATGCCTTGATGGCTAAAAAGAAAGAAAGAAAGAAATACTGTGGTTCTGGAAGACATTTGGTCCAATTACACTTCATTTTCTCACATGGTTTGGGAGAGAATTAAATTTGACGTTGTTTGGCCCTTTAGTCGAGTGAAAGCATTTTTCCAAATTGGAAACTTTGAAAGGAGAATTGGAAGAAATACTTTGAATACCTCAGTTGGACAAAATTTATTTCTTTTAAAAAATATGAAAGCACGGATGCCTCAAACATATGAAAAGGTTTATCCTAATTGAGCAATCTCAACGAAAACCCACCTTACAGGGGCAACCAATAAGGTCATCTCATATCCATGGAATTTTATTTTACTAAAGTGTAATCCCTTCTTATTCATAAAATAAATAAACATTTTAAAGCAACGTTGTATAGTTAAATTAATAGTTAAAAAATACAAAGTTAAATAGCAAAATCGAAATATGCTAAATGAAATCCATAAGTTGTGTATAAAATGGTGCAGTGATAAAATAATAAAATGATTTTTCATGCGGTAAGAATTTAATTTCACTCTTTAAAATTTACTGAATTTAAATTTTCAAAAGGATTCGAATTACCATCTATTAATTCGTCGGTGCGATCTGGATTTACTCCATTGATCAATAATTAAGTTAAAGATTTGAATATATATTGCCGTCCTTAAAACGTTTACAATACAAAATAAAAGCGTTTCCAAAAGTCCTACAAAAGAGCTTCCGTTCTTCTCGATGTCTGCTCTGGAGCCAGGGTAAAATGCCTGTCTGGTATAAGGTACGAAACATCCTATTTTTCCAACCTACTCTTTGACGGCGACGTCATTAGTTGGAAATGTGACGTCATGGGAGACGTCACGCTATCAGAGGTTGATGTTTCCTGCCTTTGATGATTTATGGAAAAACCCTCACCTTAAAGCAAGCAATAAAGGACCGTCATCTCTTCCAGCAAACCACCTCCGTTAAAAATCGCAGAGATCGAAGATCGAGATCGAGAAGAGAATGGCTCCAATCGCAGTCGGAGATGCGCTTCCGGATGGCACGTTGGCGTGGTTCGATGAGAACGACCAGCTGCAGCAAGTGTCAGTCCACTCCCTCGCCGCCGGCAAGAAGGTCATCCTCTTTGCCGTCCCCGGCGCCTTCACTCCTACGTGCAGGTAAGCATACCGATTCCCTTGTTCTCTCCCAGTACTCATCCCAATAGATGCTCTTTGCCCAATCTCTTCACATAAGAATTTTTTCTTCTTGTTCTTTAATGTGTTTTATTCACTTGCAATTGCTTTGTTTGACGCTTAGTTACCATTTGAATCACCAGCATGTCAAAGCCATGGGCTTCCTCTGCTCCCTTTGGATTGTTATTTCTTTTTCTCTTTTTTTTTTTTTGGGTGTACGAGAAGATCTTTCGTATGCAAGCGGAAAAAAAACGTTTTGCATAGGAATAGAAAGGAAAAAAATAGGGGAAAATGTAAAGGTCATGGAAATTATTTTCGTCCAGTTAATTTCGCCACTATCAGGACGCTTATTATGCGGACCCTTGCGCGATCTTGCTCGGAACATTTGCGCTTCCTCAAGAGATCTTTGGTTTAATCCTTTTTCCTTTTGCAGCATGACGCATGTGCCTGGCTTTATTGAAAGTGCCGAGGAACTTAAATCCAAGGGCGTTGACGAGATCCTCCTCATCAGCGGTAATCATTTATTTTATCTTCTTAGCGGGTGTGGTTCATACGGACGGACAATTTGACAATATTGCGTTAGTTCTGAAGCCATAGTATTCGATTTAGACGAGATTAATTTCACATGTTTTGCATTGTGTGTTCATCACAATACTTTTGGCTTAATACTTAACAGGAAACAATTTAACCTTTTAAGCGAAGACTTGTTTGCCATAGTGGTTTGGAAGGTCTCCAATCCCAAAGAATTAAGGAGCATCAGACAAATGCAATTTTTATTGATCAAACAACTTGCACATTCTGTCATAGTTAACTAGTTGGTTCCCATTTTCTTTCATGTTTCATTTAAGTTTGTCATAGTTCTTGTATCTCATGATCAAATAGTAAGCCACTCGTTAAACTGAATGTTCTTTTTTATAATAAAGATAAAATGTAGATAAAACGTGAAAGAAATATAAGTTTTTCAGTTGTTACAACATGGGCCCTAAGCATCTGTATAGAAAATATAAACAGTTGTATGGCTTAGGCTCAGAGATGGAAAAACACTTCTAGTATGCTTAACAAATTCACAAGCATCAAGGACCAATATATTTTTGTTAGAAGCTTTATGAGGTGAAAAAAATTGCAGAGCAAGAACTAAGAAAGAGAAGTGACACAGCCAATGATGCAGTAGTTACAACTTTCATGGAACACCTTTATTAGATGAAATATCTATTCACACATATATTGGTGGAAAAGTTGAGTTACTTGGCAAAATAAGAAGAAGAAAAAATCTCGTCATTAGCTTAAGTGAAAAGCAAAATATAGAACTGTAACTCAAGGTGTTTGAGTTATTATGATGGAATTATTTTCTGCTAGAATTACGTATTTATGCACAAAAACTACTTGTTCTCTTTCGAACATCGAAGTGGGCACTTGAGATTGTTGGCAATCTAGTTTAACATGAAGGGTATGGAGCTTGATTACATGGAAAATCCTCTTTAGCACTGCCCCCATCATAAAAATTTATCACAATATAATCTGCACACGTCACTTTAATCAAATATGTAAATCCTTCCATTTTGAATGAATTGAATTGATTATGATTTCAGACCGACATTCTGCTATTGTAAAGCGATTAGAACTCTTTCTTACTTGTTGCTGTGTAAATCTCTGGCAGTCAATGACCCCTTTGTTATGAAGGCGTGGGCAAAGACATATCCCGAGAATAGGCATGTGAAATTCCTAGCAGATGGTTCTGCCAGCTACACCCATGCTCTTGGTTTGGAATTGGATCTCTCAGAGAAAGGGTTGGGGATTCGGTCGCGAAGGTTTGCACTCCTTGTTGATAACCTTGTGGTGAAGGTTGCAAACATTGAAGAAGGAGGAGCATTCACCATTTCTGGTGCAGAAGAGATACTCAAGACTCTCTAAGATCATTATGGTCACTTTATTTGTGTTTGTATGCCAAGTCTACTAGTTGTACTACCCTAGCAATGTTCTGTGGTGGTATTCCTATATATGAATCTTGAAGTTTGACTGATGCGGCTATCGCTTAAATAAAGCTCTGTTTTTGAGCAACTGAACTTGTAACAAGTAATTTGTTTTCTACTAGTCGTTCTATTACTCAAGAG
Organism: Alpinia galanga; assembly: GCA_037177395.1. Lineage (NCBI taxonomy): Eukaryota > Viridiplantae > Streptophyta > Magnoliopsida > Zingiberales > Zingiberaceae > Alpinia > Alpinia galanga. The sequence continues at coordinate 534,611 of JBAMHZ010000048.1, read as the reverse complement.
CCATCTTCCGTGGGTCTGAACTGCTTTTGATTTCGTCTGTAAACTGACTGGTGGCTCGTATGTTCTTGAGTGGATTGATGGAGCCCGATCAAAGTCGGACTTGGGCAAAGCTTTCAACTGTCAAGTTTGTCTTAGATACGACGAGAAGTCGAATTTAAGGAACTTAAATGCTCGGATGTGATTTGGCAGGCACAACTGTCAAGTTGTAGTTGATCCATTTAGCATTACTTGATATTTTTATCAGTTTTGAAATATTTTTATCATAAATAAGTCGGCAATCCACATGGATAAATCAGATAAGTTGGTGTAGGGGCTTGGCTTGTTTAATAGATGTATAAAAAAGACGATATATTTTATGCTCCTTGATGTATTTTTTTTTTCCCTTTCTCTAACAAGAAACTCAGCCTTGAATCTGGATGTGCTACTCCTTTATTTTATGAGAAAGGGGGCAGGAAACGAAGGGTACGCGATCGAGAAATGGGGCGCATATCGGTGCTCATTGACGCCGTGGTTGTGGTCTTCTCCGCTGTGCTGATAGTGACGGCGCCATTGTTCGACGCGCAAACCTGCCTCCCTAATTTTCTCTACCCGACTTCGCTGGTGGAGCTGAAGCAGTGGTACGCCGAAGAGTTCGGCGACTATTTGGTAGCTGATAAGCCCGGCTTTTTCACCGGGCTCGTATGGCTGGAGATCGCCTTCCTCTGGCCACTCTCCGTCGCCAACCTCTACGGCGTCGTCGCCCGCCGCCCCTGGGCTACCACCACCTCCCTCATGGCGGGCGTCAACGTCGCCACGACCATGGTATTCGGCATCTTAATATATCCCAAACCCTAAAAATCATATCTTTGTTACTTTTGTTGCTACAGACTTGAAGATGTTATTGATCAAACATTTGCAGTTCTGTTTTGATTAGGAACTTTGTAATCATTTTTCAGGCTGCTATAATGGGAGATTTTCTAAGTTCTGGGAAAGCATCAGATAAGTTGATTCGATTGTATGCTCCGTTCATGGTTTTTGCCTTCTTTGCAATCATACGAGGACTGCTGCCTCGACGTATCCCTGCTTCTACATCTCACGCCGCTTCAGGCAGGAACAAGAAGAAGAGGGCCTAATTGAACAGGTTACCTGTTGCCGCTTTAATTGTTCTTTGGTATGCTGATGTTGACAAATTACCTGTTGGATTTTACGTTTGGTCAATCTTCTTTGTTAATGAGGTTGGAACTCGCCCGAGTCTTTGCGAGTGGAATTGGACTTGCTCAGGCACAATCAAGTTCTTTAGGTGGGTTTTAGGCCTTATAAAACATAAATAAATGTGCTGGTTAAACGTTTTTATAACATGTTCGATATTTTTTTTCGTAAAACAATTAGTTTTAATTGTAATCACAAAAACGTGTTTGACTCATCTTCAGAATAAATTTTCATGTCATATTTAGCCTAAATTGAAAACGCTGACATACTTTTTGATATTCTTTTTCTCAATTCAAATCCCAAACAGCCCAGAGTATCTTAACTACTGCGTGTATCACAGCTCGCCTATCAGAAAATCACGTTAAATTCATGAAGTCCCGTTTTCTAAACGGTCGGTATGTGATCAATTCGGGCAGTCATTTCCCGTCAAGATCGGATTATATTCGAGGTTTATACTTGAGGGTGGACAGCTGATCCCGTGTTAGCTAAGAGTATAATTTTCTTTTATAATAGCTTGGACTTTTTTTTATTAATTCGTCACATAAATCCGGAACATATTTTATACGTTTAAAAGATAATTTTTAAAATATTCATCTCTATACAAATTTAAAATTAATTCCCTTAATTTTTTTTTAAAAAACTTTTACTGGTCAATCCCATCTGCAGGGGCAGCTGTGAATATGTCTGCAACTGCGTGGATTCGTTGGGTGCGTTAGAGTTGTTAGTGGCTCCAATCTAGCCGGATGATTTGGCGGCCCGATTAGGCTTGTCCGTACGAGTTAATTGGGCAAGAATAGGCCGTGGATCTCGAATGCTCTAAATAGGCCGTCCAGTCAGAATCGAAGCATATTTCACAGGCCCAGAATCGAGCTAAATCGCTGAACCCGAGCATGAGGGATTGCATCCGCGGCCCGTTGTAGCTAAGCTTCAGGCCCAAATAAAAATCTCATCTGAGTGTCCCCGCGGTCGACGCTCCCAGCACCTTTCCGTCGCTCCGAATCGGGGAAGAAATGGGCCATCTTCGTGGCCTCGCGCCGTTGCCAGTTCCGCCGGCCGGGGTCGGGCTACTCATCGGCCCAACTCGCGTCTCGGTGCTCTGCTACTCTCGTCCTCCCTCCGTCGTTTTCCCTGTCCCGTTGGGTCACCGGAGCTACCCCTCTCGGCCAAAAGTGGTTATGTTATCTCACCGGCGGAGCCCTTTCCCAATTAAAGGAACAGGTCCGTTGTTACTTCATCGATCTTCCACTTCTTCAGCTATTGGAGAATCGCTTTGATTTCTTGGTTGGGTCTGCGGTTCCTTTTCCAGAATTTTTGACGTTGAAACTCTGATTTGGAAAAAAAAGAAAAAAAGAAAAAGAAAAGTCTACTGTACTCTCTCTCTTAAAAAAATTATTTGCTTCATTCAGTCTACTCTCACTCTCTTCATAAATCCAGTTTCTTTTTATGACTATGAGATGATGTTACAATACCTGATTGTATTCTCATTACTTGGTTCTCTGCTTCTGCCACAGTAGATTTAGTTGATTTACAATGCTTTCTTTCTTTAGATATGACTTCGGAGTTGGAGCTTGCAAAGTCTGATAGGAGTAGAGGACAAAACCGGCCTGTCAGTGGAGTATTCTGGATACTACTACTTAACCTCGGTATTTATGTGGCAGACCACATACTTCAGGTGACCTTTATTTATACATTTGTTAGACCAAAATGTTTTTGCGTGGTTGTTAATTGGTGTTATTTGTCTATTTACATTTTTTTTACACCAATGGTAAAATAGACTGCACAGTAAAGGTAAAAGTTTGATTTGTTTTAGTTTTTTTTTGTTGTTGTAAAAAAGTTTATTGATCTTGGTTTGAAAGATTAAATAATGATCTTTCACTTCATCTTATTGTGGG
>JBAMHZ010000048.1:503230-526998 GCA_037177395.1 Alpinia galanga | reverse complement strand
TATGATACTGTGGCTATATTTTATCCGGCCTATGGACCGAATATAAGAGTCTGACCCATTTAGGAAGGGGATAAAAGGAGTCTTCAGGGTTACTCCAAGGTGGGGGCAGGTAGTCACCAAGGAGAAAAGGATAAAAGCCTACCGCTCCAATCCTAACAGAGTGACCTCCCACTGGTCAGCCGTCATAGGAGGCGTCCACTACCCACCGATGTCTTTTCCTGATGAACGACGATTAAGGATGCGTTCCTCGTCATCATTCCGGCTGATTCCTCAAGATTGTCATCATGTGAGCTTATCATGCTGCCATGGGCAAGCGGTTTTCCAATGCTGTGCTCGAAGAGGGCCGGGTGTCCTTATGGCGCTTCCCACCTTCAATACTCTCCTTTGGGACTTTTGCCTCTCCACCAAGATAGAGACAACCTAATGAATCTTTGATGATATAAGCTTCATGATCGAGTGGCGTTAGATGTCTTCTGGAGCAAAATCAAGGCGGGGGATGAGTTCAGCAATGAATCATCAACCATGGCTTGGACTTCTCTTGTGCAAAGTAGAGTTCAGATGGAGAGAAACCTGACATGTAGTCTCGACTCCTGAAACAAGGAAGCCAGAGCAACAAGTGCGTCATAGGATTCATCCAAACTCTATTACCCAATCTCAATCCTACCAAGATATGTGCGGGGGGTTCTCATCTATTCTTGACGATCTAGGGGCTACATGAGGGAGAGCTCTTCCTCTTTTTTTCTTTATCAGTCTTTACTGCATTTACAAACTATTTTTATCTTTTATATATCATCCTTATATTTTATTCTACTCATCTTCCTGTCTGATTTGAGCGTCGGAGGGCCAAAGCCGGGGATTCCGACGGCAATTTTCTGACGTATGTTAACGTTAACAGGAAAAAATTACTATTGTAACCTGGAGAGAACCTAATCTTTACATCATCTCTGAAGATAAAAAATCTAAGCCGCATCACCTTCCTTTTCCTTGGGTATTGAATTTCTTTATCCCCATTGTTTCTTAGCCAAATAGTAGGATGGTCTAATATTTTTACAAGTGCCCAGCGGCATTAATTGTATCTTTTCAAGATTTGAGTTGCGATATTGAATGCATATTGAAGTTTGCACCTTTTGAGTTCCATATCCGCAAGTATTTCTGAATGTTTTATCTTTTTGGAGTAGCATCATTGGTTAGAAATCAGGTGAAATGTGTCCCTGTTCGATAAATTCCAAAGAGTGAGAAGGTTTTACTTTGTTCGGATCACAAATTCACTGTAATATGGCTGTTAACACATGAAAGGGAGGGGGAAAATAATAATTAATGTTTGCATGGAAGATCACATCTCTGCCTTTGGTTCGTTCTTCTTTCATGTTTGAACCTTCTACTAAATCAGAAGTGAAATAGCAGTTGGACAGGCATTTATTGAACGCCACATCTTTCTTCTCTAAGGTTCAGCAAATTGTTTGTTCTGATCTTCAAGACTGATCTTTCCACCTGCCAGAACAATCAATCAGTGGTTCTGCTATATAATATATCAGATAATTCAGAGAGAGTGGTCATCAGAGACGATCAAGCTTCCAGGGTGCCTGAAATGCGATCTAATTATCTGATATAAATGATGGATGGAATTGTGTGCAACTCTACCTTGCATGAGGCTTTTGAATGAAACCTTCTTGTTGTTTAATTAGTTGCTGCAGGCTCATGTCTGCCCTATTAAATTTGCACAGAATCTCTCGAAGCTATTTCAGATGAACCCTATCTCAACATTTGTTTGCTTCACAATGACTTTGGTCTGTCCACGTGCTCAGTGCCGTGTCATAAGCATGCCTAAGTCAATGTTGCATTGTCCCAGAGGAAGAAAAAAAACACTTAAAATTGAGAAGAAGAAAAATTAATTTTGTACTTTTTAATTATAATTTTGATATTCCAATGGGGGTTGTTTTTTTATGTCACCATATATACTACTATTTACCTAGACCGACTTCATCCTGGCCCTGGGCATAGTTCAGTTTGTCGGAGGCTGGGTTACATCGGATCGGGTGAGGGCAGTCGGGTCCGTTTGACATGTTTAACAGCTGCTTGCGCTAGAGTTTGGCTTATTCGTTAAGATACATAGCTCTTATTAAATTAACCATGAGTGAGCATAAAAATCTGAAAGTAAAATTCACCTGCAAGTACACGCAGGGACACGTAGTCTCCTCCATGACTGCCACATGCTACTTTCTCATGCTGTCCGACATGATCCGACTTCAGCCGTGCACGAAAGGATAGGAATTCAGCTCAATTGTAGTCGTCAGTTGAATTCCAATCCCAATAAGCTTCGACGACTAGCACTTGAATTTCATTATATTGATTTGATTAAACAATCTAATTCACTAGAAAATCGATCCAGTTATTTATTTTATTTCGAAAACTTAAAAATAATTTGACCTAGTATAATTATCATTAATAGAACATGCGGTGCCAAAACATAGCCCTGCAAGGCTAGAAAAAACAATGAGAATGAAAATAAATGAGGCTGATTAGACAAATGGTAACCTTCGTAGTCTGTGGTGAACAGGGATGAGAAATAGCTATATTCATTTTTTTTTAAAAAAAAGAGAGGAAAAAAATAGGTATAATATGTGAATGTAATTTGGTGAAAAGAGAAAGTGAGAGGCTTAATTTAGTCAAAGGAATTAATCCCTAGCTGTATATTTATGTGGAATCCAGAAATTGAGAGATATAAAAGTTATGGAGCAAATAATATTTGCAATGTTATTGTCATTTTGGTCCTAATATTTTCTTCGAGTTCGAGAAAAATCGTAATCAAATTCTCGGTCCTTCGAGGTCATCACGTGATCCCACTAGACCGTGAAGAGGTAACGTGAGTCCGGGGTCCAGGGATTTCTTATCGGTCTGCAGGTCAAATTTTGAAAATTAGGGGACTGAATTGATTAAATACTAAACGAGTGTATCTAAATCAGACAAATCTTTTATTCTCATTTTTGGGATGAACGCGCAATCTATTTGTTCGCGTACATCAATAAAATCTTCTCAATTTTGCATTTTTGGCATCTAATTATTCTTTTGTCTAAAATGAACGATCAATGGCGAACAAAAATTCAATTGTTGACATGTATAAGTGAATTGGGTTAATTAATTAAGGTCTTCCATCACATCACTTCTTGCCATTTTTTTCTCCCGATCTATTTATGCCATTAACTTTACCAATTAAATTGGTTGGAAATGCACAATAAACTTAAACACAAGCCCAACTAAGTCGACTTTGCAAAAATATTCCATTTATTTTTCATTAAATTTTGAATATTAGCTTGGCTATGGATTGATTCATAAATGTATATGGACATAAATCAACAAAGTGCCCATCTTAGGATCGTAATCTTTTATTTTATTATCATTTTATTTGATTTTTAAAATTGTCCGTGTAAATCCAAGTAATCCTAAATTTATTTTCAATTAAAAATAATTAGAGTTTCTAATATTTAATAAATTATATTTTATAAAATCCATTATTCATAAATATTTTGGAACAAACTCTTACAAAATTAGAACTTTAGTTTTACAAAAATAAATAAATTTACATAATTTCATAACAAAGTAAATGTTAGATTTTTTATTTAAAATAAATAATTTTCTTATTATTTGAAATCAAATGCAAGTTTATATAATAATGTATTTGTATTATAAAATGGAATATTTTAAAAACGTTTTATGTTAAAAAATAAAAAAAATTTGATAATTTAAAGAAATTTTTTCATTTCTTCTTTAGTTACTTTGTTTTTTCAAAATGCCCCTGAAAACTTAAAATCATCAATATCTTCAAACTTTGTTTATTATTATTATTTCCTCTGCAATCATTAATTAGCCTAACAAAAATGTCATATATCACTTCGACTTTTCCTTTTCGTCGAGATAGATAATGAAGTAGAGTTTAAAGATTTTGAGATATACCTTGACAAATTTAAGATTGTGGAAGCCATTTAGAAAATGGGAAAAGTTTGGTGTTTATATGAAATTTTACCATTTGGCTATTGGGTGTCTTCTAACACATTCGTCGCCGTGATCATGACCGTAAGTAAGGTGGTCGCGGTAAGTGCACCGGCGCGGCACCCGAAGCAAGCAGCTGTTAGAAAAATTGGAACGGGTTAAATTAAAAAGGCTCGGGTTTAGTGCATGCATTGGGTTATAAAATTTAGTTGTTGTCGTTTGATTATTTTAGATATCGATGCACATGAAATTGGCGTCGATCGATGAGGTAAAAATGTGAATTGTGTCAATTTGAATCCGGTGAGGTATCGATTTAGGCAATTTGCAATGTAAAATATTAAAATTGCATTAATAAATGTCCATTTGTTGACAATTTCTAATTGTGAAATAAATAAATAAGAAATATTCATTCATTGTGAGGAAGGAGTTGAAATGGGAGGTTGGAAAATTGGTGAGAAGAATTTTGCATATATTTTGGAACGTAGAAATCAAAATATTAGATTATTCTTTCTTATTTCTATTATTATTATAATCATTATTGTTAACACGTGGTTGTGTAGGGGAGAAAAGAATTAATTTTCTTAAAAAGTACTAATAGTTAAGAAAAAAACAATAAAATAGATTTAATTAATACATAGCATTGTGGTTTTATAAAAGAGGCAAAAATAAACAAAAAACAAAAAACAAAAAGCAAGGAGAAAAAGAATTACTGGACCGCTGCTGGTGCGGGATTGTGGATTTCGACATGGATGGATCCTATAAAACAGCAAGTCCCGGTACTATCCGCCTCCTCCAACTTTGTTCTCGATCTCTTCTCTTCTCTTATCTCTCTGTACTTTTTTCTTTTCAGTGTTGATTTTTCTTGAGGTCTAATTTCCAGAACCTGGAAGTTTATTCTCGTTCTTGACCTTCTCTTGCACGTATTCAAGGTCTTAGATTGCTGCTGCTTGGCTAAAGGTTCTTCGAGGTAGAACTCATTCTTCTTTTCCTCTATGTTCTTCCCTTTCTTTGGGATCCTTCTCCGTCTTGTTACTTTTTACTCTTTGGCTCTTTCTTTGTCTTTGTCTTTTTTTTTTTTTTTTTTTAAATCGGCGTTTGACTGTGGAATTTGTGGGATAAAGTTTCGTTGTTGTGGCTGAGAAGAGTGTATTTTTATACACGGTGGGTTTTGGTGAGTAGTAGGGGCACAGATGTTAACAGAGTAGAGAACAGAGCATGGGCATGAATATGGATGCTGCGTTTTTAATTCCGGTGAAGCGGACGGAGCACATCCTGGTGACGGCCAAGGCGGTCACCGGGAAGCCTGGGTGTCGCCCTGCAGACGCAGAGACGCGGCCGCGCAAGGTGCGCGTCTTCTGCGACGACTACGACGCCACCGACTCGTCGAGCGACGATGTTTCTTGTGGTCACCCCCGACGCCGCGTCCGCAGGCACGTGCACGAGATCCGGCTCGAGGCCTGCCAGGCCCGCGCTGCGGCGCCGGCGGATGGCGAGGCAGGAAGGATCAAGACCTCAAAGGCCACCGCCGCCCCAAGGAAGAGCAAGGGCGGATCTAAAGTGGTCGGAGGCGGAGACGGAAACTTGCCGAGGTTCCGCGGCGTCCGCCGGCGAGCGTGGGGGAAATACGCGGCGGAGATACGAGACCCTTGGCGGCGAGTACGGGTGTGGCTCGGCACCTACGAAACCGCCGAGGAGGCAGCCAAGGTGTACGACTCTGCCGCCATCCGACTCCGTGGGGCCGACGCTATTACAAACTTCGCTCGGCCGCCGGAGGCGGGCGCTGCTAATGGTAACATCGCCGAGACTCTTCCGGCAGCGAAGAAAATCCTATCGGAGAACAACCTCGCCTCCGTCTCAAGCGAGTGCGACACCGCCGACGACGAGGTTCACAACCTCTACTCGCCGACCTCCGTCCTCTGCCTCTCCTCTCCCTCCTCTCCCTCCTCCTCCTCCTCCACCACCAAGCAAGCAGAGGATCCACCGACGACAACCGTGTGCGGTGCCGCGGGCATCTCTCCGGTGGAGCCTGGCGGATTTCTGCTCCCGGACGACAAAGAAACAATGTTCGACGACTTCCTCAGCGTACAAGGGGTTTTGCCGCTTGGCTTCTTCGACGACGACTCGACGCCGATCTCCTTCGTAACCGAGGATTTGAGCGACGAGTTCCTCCTCGGCTCAGGTGACCTCGACCTCTACACCAACGCCGGAGGAGACGATTTCTTCTCCGACATCGGTGACCTCTTCGCCAACGAGCTCCTCCCCGGCGCCATCTGAACCAGAACCATTTGTCACAGTTTCGTCGCCGGACGCCGATTCGTCGGCCAATTTTGGATCGAAAATATCTTCTTACCTTTTATTTATTTATTTATTTTCTAATTTCGTATTTTTTTTATATTTCTTTTAAAATCTCTTCTGGTGGTGGTAAGTACTTTCTAGTAAGCCATGAGCTGCATTTTTGCTCGGTGATTATTTACATTTTATTTGTTTTAGTTGTTAAAATATTCTTTAAATTATAAATTGGTGTGGTCGTGCGACATAGCATTCGATAGTATATCCTTGGGTGTACTTTTTTAACGGCTTCGAACACGTGTAGGCGCGTCCCACTTGGATTCTGGAAATCTGGGCTTCTCATCTTCGAACACGTGGCTTCTGATTAGCTTGGTTTGGAGATGGCGTTCGGTAGCTGTCCAATCGATAGGTTTCTGCACGGTGCCACGGGAAACTCCACCCCGATCCGATTTTTATTTTCGGTTCAAATTTAATTTTTATTTCACGGACCGAACCGCTGCACAGAAAATTAGTCATTCGCACCTCTCTCAGCTCTCAATCTAACTGATTATTTATTTATTTAGTTGGTAATATTTAGATTTTTTACCTGATTAATTTTGAGGACGAATAATTCAATTCTATAAAAAAAAAATTATCAATAATTAAAAAAAAGTCATTCAATTTGAAGAAATTTTTTATATAAATATATTGTAGTTGGGAATTGAATTTAAAATGTTTAAAAAATTATATGAATATTTCAATCTAATTAATTTGAATGGATTAAAAGTGGTTGATAAATTAAAATTTGTATTCTTTCGTTAATTCTTTCTGATTGATTCATTCTTCAATTAAATCATTCACTCATCCATTGATCTTTTCACCTATTAAACAAAATAACTAGCCTTGATACTTGTTGTTGCCTATTAAATTGTATACAAATGATTCTTTTGGGAGTAGATAATTTTAATTCCTAATTGGCTTAAAAATAAGATGACATCTCACACATATTTCAATCGCTAGATATATATATCACCTTTTATAAGACATCTCTACTTGAGTAGAAGATGAGGGAGAAAAAAAAGGAGCAATCATATTTATTTCTTTCCTGAAAAATAAAAGAGAAAATGATAAAATCAAACTTTTCCTTCGTGTTTGGAGAGAATCAATAGTAGAGAAAGGAGAAAGGAGCTCCAAATTACTTCAAATTTTCCTTAGTTTTTTCTCCTTGTACCAAAGAAGCTAGAAAACTTTCTTGCTTTCTCCTCTGTTTGAACTTCTGTCCCCTAAGGCACGTAGACATACACTTTTGCCAAGAAAAAAATGGAACATTTTAAACCTTCGTGCACGGTTTGTAGCTAATCTCTTTGGTAATAACAAATTTTGTTGAATGTGAAGTATAAATAGAAGAAAAAAAATGTGATGAATGATAATTGTGAAAATTCATTCATAAGTCGTCGCAAGGAAACAAATTGATACGTGCATATGAAAAATGAAAATACGAACAAAAACAAAGGCACGTAGGATTGGATCAAGCCAAGCCAAGCCAATGTAGATAATTCGATTCTAATGTGTAAAATTTCTTACTCTATTCAATCTTATTTGTTTTGTGTTTCCTCATACGGAAACACCCAAACACATGAGCAAGAAAAGACACTACTGTCCCCACGAGAGGGCCTCATGCCTAGTGCGACAGTAGAGTTGCATAATAAAGCAAGGATCAATCCCCGATGACTGTAAGCTTTTTCAAAGTGCCTGCCCTCCTGCCGCATTAGCCTTTGGTTAGGCACAAAGTGCTCCTCGTAATTTACCTCTTCCGTATTGACTGTGGGACCGGTTGGTGGGGGTGCTGAGAGCGAGCGAATCGACTTTTTGCACAAAAGAAAAGACACTACTATCGCCCCAGGGCTGGCTCGGTTGGTAAATGCACAGAGATAACTCTTAAGTAGGCAAGAGTTAATTCCCGGGGAGCTCATGACTCTGGGTCATTGACAGACCCCCTCCTTTGTACTTGTCATACCTAAGTTCCTGATTTACTCCTCTCCTTGATAGGGGCAACTGAGGGGGTCGCTAATATAACGATTTCATTTTTTTTTTTTTTAAGAAAAGACACTACGAGACAATTTCAGTGTCCCTCATTCCACATTTAATTTCTTTTGGAAGAAAATGAAGCGAGGAGGCAGGAGAAATTCTTTCCCTCATTTTCTAACGTTTCGTATGATTTTGCCCTCTCATCAAATTTAAATTACGAACCATTTCCCTTATTTTCTCTTCATTTAGGTTTCTTCTCCATTAGAAAAAACCCGGACCTTAGACTGCAATTGAATCATCAATCATTATCTTATGACCGTGAGTCAATGGATGATAAGTTTGTTTTCTTTTCTCTTAAAATCATTAGTTTCTGAATAATAAAATAAGTTCGTCCGAGTTAACATTAAAAAAAAAAAAAAACAGACCCATGTATTAACGACATCTTTATCATCTACTTGCTTAAAGTGGAGGAATTAAACATGCGAGAGAAAACAAGTGCCGCATATATAATCAATGCCCAGAGCACGAGGTCAAGTCTAGTTCAGAAGCAAGCAACTTTTGTTGGTCATCATCAACTGGAGGAGGAAGAAGCATGCTTAAGTCTTAGTGTGTGGATCCTTTAATGCTTGGACTTAGAATTTTCTGGTAATAATTGACACTTTTCTGATAATACTTGGCACCTACTTCATTGCCTTGACATTGGAGGTCCACTTCCTTGATTAACACTCACCCCACGGCTAAGCTGTGGAAGAAGAACAAATTCAAACTCACGATGGTGAAGCAGTCTACTTAGCAAAAAGACAGCCTCTAGTGGTCTTCATTTTCAAGTACCTGCTCATGTGCTAGCGATTAATTAGTAGCATTTCATAAATATAATATTCAAGTGATCCTCAAACTCTGAAAATTAAGCTTTTGTGTTTCATGCCACACTTTATGCATTGTTAGTTGATATTAATTATATGAATTCTTTGTAAGTATTCTCTTTGGATCTATCTAAATTGCACAGAAGATATTTGATAAACAGCTGATCTACAATACTGTGGTTGCTTGGAAAGAAGCGAGATTTATCCTGTTTAATTAGTCGGAAAGATATAGAAGCGAGATAGGAATTCGATTCCATTCCACTTGTATTTTTTATTTCAGTTCAAATTAGACGAAATGGGAGAGAAATGAAGTTTCAAGCTGTGTTTTCCTTTCTACTCCCACAATAAGGATTGGTGCAGGCACACTGACGACCTAATAAATGAAAAATATGATTTGTAAAGTATTTCCTTCTCTTTTCTCTTTCACTCAAGTTACTTAATTTTTCTTCTATTTTCTCTCCTCCAAATACAACACCAAGGAACGAATGTTTTCAACGCATGACTTCGACTTGATAGTCTGAACTTCCAGATAGATCGATCGACTACTTAGTCTAAACATACTTTATGGTATTCAACACGCGCGACTAATTTGACTATTCTTTTGTTGCATTTATGTTGGTTAATTGAAGAAGAATAGAAGAGTGAGGTGCTGCAGGTTTAATTAGTGCCGAGCAAGAACATTTGAATGATTTGGAAAACATTGGAGGAAATGAAGACTGTCCATTGGTTCCCAAAAGAAGAAACCATGGGTGGTGAAGAGAGGTGGGCATCACAGGGTAAATATTATTGCTGAATGCATGCAGCTAAATGATGAGGACAGGGACAGGAACAGGGACTGGGACATGGACAACCTCTATACCTCTGCTGATTAATTAGGATATGTTATCCACTGGAAGCTTCAGCAATAAGAATTCATTAGTTTGAGTTGGAACTTTTTGTCGAGACAGAATTGCTCAGACTACAATCCCGATCTATAAATTTGTGGACTGGCGAATAATTATTTCTTATGTTGTTTTTTTGTTTTCTTAAACAACACGCGTAGTTTTTTTTTTTTTTTGTCAGATATATAACATGATCAAGAAAATTGCAAATCTAGCTTGGTAGGTTTCTGTTTCACCAACCATTCAGAATTAGACTTTATATGGTTCGACAAAATTAGTCCAATATTTCTCATTTTGATATTCAAGGAGATTGAATAAAAATAAGTATATGGAGATCGTTATGCATAAAATATTATCAAAATTTAAGCCTTTGAAAAGACTTGAGGTCCACGAAGCTGTCCTCTTTTCATTTTTGGTTTTTCTGTTAATTTTGTGGTCCTTTTCTGTCATGTACAAAACATGGCCATGACCATGAGACATATACTCTTATTCGTATGCACAATAATTTAGAAAAATGTAGCTCAATTAACTGCAGAAAAAACGATTATAAATCTCGCATATGTGGAGGATGTTCCTTAATATTTTCCTCATTCTAAACAACCACATGCTACCATGGTTAGAATACAGGTTTGTTTCCGTGCAGAATCAAACTTGATCAGCCAAAAGGTGTTTTTGGTTTATTTATTTATTTATTTTATCAGAATCGTTTCTCCATTTCTAGCTTGACACCATTTTGATTATGACCTTGGTAGCAATTTAATTATTGTGTCTCTACATACTTTTCCTGTAAATTGATGAACCTCGGTCAAGTCTAGACTGCGTTTGTTCAATCTGTAATATTAGTTGGATAGCAAGCCCTTCTTGCTCGTGAATGACGGAACGCAGTTGAGCTTAGTCTTCTTAGAAGTCTTTAAAAGGGTTATTTCATCGCAATGTCAAACTTTATAATGGGCCATGTAACTAAGTAAAAACTCTGCGTTTAACCCGTTCAATTCCAAGCTTTAGAACTAGAGTAAATTCTTAAGGCTTTCCAATTAAACTTTTATCTTCATAGAATGGAGAGCACATATCCTTAAGTTGATTTGGATGTCTATAGAACAGAACTGAATGTTAAAGGTATCGCGACGGTCCCATATGCAGTTTAAAGTGTTTCGTGAAGACTCCCAAGATTTCAGATTTTTGCAAACCTCTTGATCATAACCTTGCTTTTGCAAGGCAACAATAATGTTCTTGCACTTTCTGCTGTTTGAGATGCTGTGAAGATACGATGGATCTCTTGGCCTTCCTACCTACACCGTGCCTTAGCTGTCCATTCTAGTTAATTTGGAGAAGAAAAAAAGACATGCAAGGAAGTGTTTGTTCTGCTCCGCGTTCTACTCTTTGCTAGTTCAGCTTAACTCGTATGAACTCTTCCCTTCGAGACAATTGAAATGTGTTTGTTGCCTTCTATTTCTCATCTTGGGTGTCCAGCTCAAGATAACCAAACAAGACAAGGCTTAGGGAACGATTGGTAAAGTGACACGTACACTTGACTCCATTTTGCTGAAGGGTCGGCGAATTCAGTCTCACCCTGTCTCGCACTAAAGAAAATGAGGATAGAATCACAAATTAACCTTCTTAGTAATCATGTATATTATTTGGTTACCTGAAAGCATATTGGCGATAACATTCTAATAAGCAGAACAATCACTGCAAAGAAACAGCTATTGTGAATTACTAAAATAAAAAACAGTAGGGAATAAGCTGGGTAATGAGATTCACTCTGATTCCATTTCAGAATACGGCTGGAAGCGAAGGCAGCCCCTTGAGGAACCTGAGATATTCACGAGTATTAGTGGTTTTTCTGTCAATTTAAGAAAGGACTTATCAAACAATTGAAGAAAAAAAAAGAGTCGCATTGTTCGCATTATAGTTTACTCATAGTCAGGCAACCATGAAATCAGTAATTCATTTCACAACCCCAAAAAAGGAATCCAATTTTCTCTCGACCGTGTGATATGAACTGAATAAGAGAAGTTGACAAACAAGTACAATGACAAAAAAAGGTCGCACGCAGTCATTCAGTCTCTGTAAAAAGTGCAAACATAATATTTGGCTAACCATAAAATATACGATCATCTCCAAAAATGGAGTGGGCAAAAGGGCAAAATGAAAGAGAGAATGAATAAAAGTATCAAGAGGCAAAAAAATTCGAAAACTTCAATCGAAATAATTGTCTCTCCAAACTGCCTAACCACTTCAAAAAAGGATTTACAAACATTATTCAAGGATAATCCTATTCTACCTATCCCCTAGCGGACAGAACATCAAGATGCTTCAATCGGTTCCCCTTGGAAGATTTATCCAAAAGCATAAAATCACTTTCATTTCTCCTCCTGTAGAATATCTGATCTTGTGTCCGTGCTGTTCCACCATTAAAAGCAACTCGATTGAGCTGCAGAAAAGCAAGCATACTTGCAGCAAATATAGCTGCATTCCCTAAAATGCCTTGAAAACCCACCAAACTGATTGATCTTTTAGCTGCAGTAAAGCTTGATAAGAACACCTGCACAAACATGCTGGGCTGCTTCTCCTCATGGCCTTCTAAATTCATACCTGACTTGCTCCCTGTAATTTCATTTTCATAGAGGGTCTCTGTTCTGACAAAACGACCCATATCATGCACATCACCTACAAATGCCAGAGCATCTTCAATAACTTTATACTTCTTTCCACGATGATCAGCTAATCTCTTTGCCAGGATGACACGGCTTTGTTCTAATCGTGCAATAGCAGCATCTCGTTCAGCACGCTGTTGTGATTGTACAGTCTGAGTAAATGTGCACCGGGTTAGCCAAATCAAAGCATATGCAATACAATATGAAATACTATAAAATTAAGTGAAAATGTTAGAATCACCAACGGCCAAAAATCCTGCACGTTTTATTTCAATAAGTGATAGGAGGGTCATATCTTTAGTTATGTAACTTATTATAAGAAGCATTAACCAATTATTTTGTATAATGGCAAGCAATTGAACAGTCATTCAATTTTCAAGTCGACGTGGACAATGTATCTGCTAAAAGAACAAGAGAAATGAGAATTCCAATTTTTTTGAGAGTAACTATTTCACAACAACACTCCCACGCAACATACTCAGAATAGAAAACCAAGAAGCTTCATGATCATCAGAATAAAACAGTAAATGAGGTAAAGCTGATGATTTATCACAACATTGAAAACAAAGGTTAACTTTAACTCAAGAAATATTACATTGATTAACTAAGAACCTTGAGCGAGGCCTCATGATCATTAGACAACAATCAATGTAAATCAAACAATTTTGGTATAAGGGATAACGAAATCCTTTTTGATGTTTGAGATACAAAAAGGCAGGGCAAGAAAAGAAAGACATATATGATGAAAACTCCTTAGTACTACGAATCACAGTACTTACATCTTTAAATAAAGCAAGTTACAATAAGCTTCTCAAAAAGCTATGCACATACCAGAAATGAAAGGTCGTCATGAAATGGGTCGGCCACAGTCTTAACTATAATTAACAAATATTCCAAACGTTAAAGTGATTTCCTTGACTTTTTCTTTTACTTTATTCATAATATGAGTGAAATTTACTCCAGATATTGTTCCAAAGGAGCCTTCATTATTGAGGAACCTCAAAGGTTACGAAAGAATTGCAAAGTCTAAATGACTTGAAGGGGTTGGATTAAAATTGATAAGACAATGACAACAAAATTGAAATGGAATCAATTAAAAATAAACATCGAACAAATATCCGATAGGCATCCAACTATTGAATTCGACATGGAACATTATAATTACAAATTGGTCTAATAAGAATCGTACTGTGAGCAGTATACTATCGAAACTCTCTTGGATCTACCAAATAAATGAGAGTATAATTAAAACTTATAAGCATCAAACTTTAGTCAATTGATAAAAAAAAACCACAACACGATCGCAAACAAACTGAAATGCATTTCCTTCGGCTCCAGCATGAATACGAATTAAACGACCAAAAAGAAAGGGGAAAACAAGAAAACTCGACATCTGAAGGTAGCAGAAATGACATGAAAGAACTCAAGCTGGTCTTCGAGGTTCTCCAGCGCAGAGCGGATGGCGTTGAGGCTCCTGGCCTCCGCTATCGCCGCGCCTCCGTCCTCAACTTCCACCCCAAAATCCTTGACGTAGACGAACCCGCCCTTCCCATCTCCCTCACCATCAACCTCCGAAGCTACCAGCGGCGGCTGGTCCCTCCCTCCGCGGGAGTCCTTAACCACGCGGAGGAAGTGCGCGCGCGAGTTAGTGTGGATGGCGTCGCTGATCTTGTCATGGAGGTCCCAGATCCGCTCCAGAACTGCTTCCACCTCCTCCATCGCCATCCCCCATCTCATGGAAAAGAAGAACACCAAGAACGCTGGGGTTAGGGTTCGAACCCCTTCCTCGAAAGCGAACCACCGTTTTGTGGCCGACTCCGCCGAAGAGGGAAAGCGAGGGAAATGGATAAAAAAATAGGAGTTAATGAATGAAAAATGAAAATGTAAACTTGCGAGACCACGCTAAAGAGAAGATCAACTAAATTTAATCGCCTGTATTAACAAAACAGAAAACACCATTAGAGGGGGATCCCATGGTTTACAGATCATCCACGAGACAAGCAAGGTCTATCGTTGCCAGACATACGTTATTAGTGGACATAGTGTTGCTTCCCGTTCTAACTGAGACAGGTGATTTGGCCACTTATGGGAACCTACTTTGTGGATCTCGTTCTCTGATCGATCACCAAACAGCAAATGTAGTGGTATATTATTGGTTAGAAATTAGAATCTTCTTCTCCCAACCAATGAACACGACGCTCTGTTCCGTCCTGAAAATGAAGTTTGATAGCACGTTCTCGAGGAGTAGGACATTATATGGATTTATTTTATTTTTTTACGAAAAAAATTTATTCGTCTAGAGTTATGAATTCTTCCTGTTATAAAATTGCCAAAATAATCGAAAAAAATATTGAAACTCCCTTCGAATTTTACCCCGAACCGTTCTGCGTCTGCGCTATCGAATCGTCGTTAGCCTCAACATCTTCGTCACGCCCTACCAAGGGCTATAAATTCAAGGTCCATTCCCGGTGCAAGCCTAGTCAGACTTACCTCACTCACCGCCATTCAATTCCGAGTTGGTTACGCATCCAAGGGCGATGGATGGGTAAGAAGGAAAGAATCTCATGCCATTCAATAAACGATGGCAGAGCCATCCTCCTCGACTTCTCCTTCTCACCGATTATCCTCCTCCGAAGCCGACATGAGCTTTGCTGAGCGCGCCGTCTCCGCTGCCGGCGCTGCCGTCGTCTCGGCCATCATCGTCAACCCCCTTGACGTCGCTAAGGTGATGTCGCCGATCCATTTGAGCATTCCCTCTTTCCTTTCGAACCCTGAATTCAGAAAAGAGGCCGATTGTCCATGTGTATCTATTTTCTCTCCATATTTTTTCTAGGGCTTCTTTGCTCCGGAAAATAAGGTTTTTGTTTGGGTTATGCTGAGTTGGATACGAGGCTAAGAAAATGAATCACCGATTTCGTTGCCGTTTTCGTTTTTGATGCAACGCTGGTGGCTCCTAAATCATATGGTACAATGGCGAAAAAAGGAGTTCTGCTTCTGCAATACGATTTTTTTTTAATAAAAAATGATTGTGTATCTATCGGCCAGATTTTTTTTTTTCTTGAGAGAATATCTTGGTTAACAATGGATTCCCACAGTAGATTTAGCAGAGTAAGAGGTGTAAAATCTGTATTGTTTGTAGAATCGAGTACGGACTGTATAGTACATTTTGTCGAACAAATACTAATGTTCTCCAATTTGGCTGTTTTAAACACAAATGCTACCGATTAGACTTGTTTGTTTTGTCTCGTCACCAGTTCTACCCGCGGGAAAAGAAAAAACACACTTCTCTTCCTGTATTTTTCATGCATAAGAAAATGTTGTCAACTTGCCCGTGGTCTAATATTATGCTAGATGGGTGTATTTTAAGATGCTTGTTTCTAAGCCCGTTTTCTGAAAATTTTAGTAGCATCTAATCAGAAGCTTTCCAAACCTTGATGTTTCTGTTTCTTTCTTCTTCTTCTTTTTTTTTTTCCTTTTCATGCAGACAAGGTTGCAAGCGCAAGCAGCTGGAGTGCCATATCATCAGGTTACACTATGACACAGCACCTAGGTGCCTCGCTTATAGCGTTCTTCATTTGTATTTGGATTTATGTTTGGTTCTTTTGTTGTTTCCTGTTTATCTGAATATCCACAAATCTCTGAGAAAATTCTGTGAAATATTAACGCACTGAATAAAAAAACTGCACCGTATAACTTTTTATCCCGTGGAAAATAACAAAACTGTAAACATTGCCTCTGTTTTTCTTCTACTCAAATTTTACATATGAGATGTGAACCATGTTGCACTAAGCTTCTAATGGAGAGGATCAAGCAAGCAGTCAGTGAAAGTTCTGAGAAATTGTCATATAGATGCAAGCAAGGAGTTTGCGTCTATTGAATTTTTAGCAAAAGTTTGCCTCAACAACTTGTACGCTGTTGCTTGGATCAATAGGAGCAAAAGTATATTGCATCATCAACTAAATTTTCATGTGTTTGATGTAAGTTGCTTTACTAGAGATACAGCCTTACACAAAGCCAATCAAGGGAATGATGATTGGCGATGCCATATACTTGGGAACTTCTTGTTTATGAATGCAAAGGTCCCATTTGAATCCCTGGTTTTTATTTGGAGAGTTGAGTGCAATACAGTACTTTTTTTTTTGTTATTAAAGTAAATAACACTTGAAGTCGTTGGAATTTTGTCAGGAAGTTGAAAGAGATGAAGCCGCAAATTTTGAATGGTCAATGAAGAAGAATAACCAATCATTATGTTTTCAGATCCCTATCAAATATGTCATCAAAGAAATGAATTAAAGAAATTCAACTTTGAATGTAATTTTACAATTCTCTCTTAGGGTAGTTTTGAGTATAGGAGATGATTTTGAGTCTCTGCAGTTGGCACACACACTTCCTCCTGAATGCCTTCTTGATTAAAGTAGACAAGATAAATTTTGTCTGAATTCACTCTAAGTTCAGCCGGAGGCAGGCATAAATATCCAGTTTTGTCGGTTATAATGGCTTTGTAGCCAAGCTTATGCAATATACACTAATGTGAATACTCCTTGAGTTCTAATTCCATATTTATTTTTTGGAAAAGTTTGTTTTTTGAAGTGAGCATCCAATATAAACCCACTTTTATTTTTCAGAGTCAACGCCAACAGGAGATATTCTGTTGATCAATTTGCTATTCTGAAAATGGTCAATGGGTCAAACAATGATGCTTAAACCATGCTGCATTCTTTTCCTGTGTTTTATGTGGGCTACTGATTCTGATATAGTGGCAATTTGAACTTTGAAGGTTTGCACGGATATCTGTTGTTACCCTTCTTATATGTATGGCAGAAGATATGGTTCAGGTTGTTCTCCCGATTGTTCCAGGTACAGGGGAACATTTGATGTGTTCTACAAGGTGATTAAGCAGGTGAGGGTTGTGTCTAAGATCAATTCACACTATTTCCCCTGAGATTGTCATGTCTTCTTTATTTTTTCTTGGCAACTTATTAATTTCCAATTAGTTGTCAATTTATTTCTAGTTATGAGATAAAATTTTTGCAGGAAGGATATGCTAGATTGTGGAGAGGTACCAATGCAAGTCTTGTGTTGGCTGTTCCAACTGTAAGTTTCTTTCATAGTTCATAATCTCTTTTTGGCTTTGCTTGTCCTGTTCAACAATATCTTTTGCTTCAGTCGTGTCTTAGCTTTAGTTAATATTAGTCAGAAAAACAACTATATATATGTGCTGGAACTTCATAAACTGCAATGTTTAGCATGATTACAAAGTATTAGTGCAATAGTGTTTTTGTTCATTGGTTGAAATTTTTGGTGTTATCCATTATTCAGAATGGATCCTATTGCAAAAACTAATATTCTGGATTTTACAAAATCAGTATAATTTATGCTTATCCAAGGAGTGTAAGCACATCCATGCTAAATATAAAAGTATAAAATCTGCATGAAAATTATTGTCATCTCGATTATCAAAGTGATCAAGATGTTGTGCTATATGTGTCACCTTTAAAATGAGTGTTGTCATTTGATCTTCAATTTTGAATTTGATGAACATTTTCAGTGAAAATCTGAGTGTAAATCAGAAAAGCAAGGTGATTGCATTGGGCCCTGACAGTTGGTATCAAATTTGGTTGGCATTATTCTGATATATTAAAAACATGGGGTATTAGTAGCAATGTAACCAACATCTCACATGGAATTAAGTAATGGAACAAAGGAATGTAGCCAAATAGATTTGTGGTTCAGTTGTGTTGCCTGAACTTCTTTGAATGCACTTCGATTGTTCATTTCCTTCACTTATCATCTTTGCATATCCCCTTCTTTTATGGCTAAATATTTTGTGCGTGTGTGTGTTTTGCACAGCTTTTGTGATGTAACAACTGTGTATTAAGAAGAGTTTTGATTTTATTTTTATATTTTTATTCTTATCTATAGCTGTGCTACTTGCTTTTATCAATTCACAATGTCTTGCTAACAGGTGGGAATCTATCTGCCTTGCTATGACATTTTCCGTAATTGGATCGAAAATATCACTTCCCTAAATAAACCTGAGCTAACACCATATGTTCCTCTGCTTGCTGGCGCAGCTGCACGAACATTGGCATGCCTTGCTTGCTCTCCTATTGAGCTGGCAAGAACACGGATGCAGGTATCTTGCGTTTGAATATACTACACATGGTGAAAAGTTTCCTTTTCTTGGAAACTTCAACTTTCTTTTCTTCTCATGGGCATGATGATTTCTTGTTAGAGAGTCTAGAAAATTGTGATGCTGATCCACAGGCTTTTAAATCATCTCAAACGGGCAGCAAGTTACCAGGAATGTGGACAACTCTACTCGGCGTTCTTTCACCAGGCAGGAGCAATACTTACCTCGAGAAAAGTATGTTATTGGCCTTGCGCTGGCAGTTCCACAGATTATTGATCCTTTTTCAAATTCCTCCAACAAAGCATGTACTTTATTTGTGTCTTCACTTAAACAAACTTCAGCTTCTAAACTGGTCAAGTTCTTTCTTGGTGGTCACTCAAAAGGCTAAACTTTTTATTCTTTGAAAAATGATTACTTTACCTGTTAATTGATCATTACTGTTCAAGGGTACCGTGTGCTGTGGATGGGTGCAGGAGCACAGCTCGCCCGCGATGTTCCATTCTCTGCTATTTGCTGGTCGACCCTTGAGCCAGTGAGACAGTTCTTGTTTGCATTTTCATCATCTCATATGAAGCAAAACCAACCTCTAGCTTGTTGCTAAGATGACGTTAACACTGTTATGATGTTAACATTGTACTGTCGGAATGTTAATATTTGCAGATTCGAAGACGCTTACTTGGGATGGTAGACGATGGCAATGCATTCCATGTTCTCGGGGCAAATTTTTTAGCTGCATATGTTGCAGGCAGTCTTGCGGCTGCTGCCACATGCCCTCTGGATGTTGCAAAGACTCGTAGGCAAATAGAGGTACGACATTCTTCCATCAGAAAAATGTGCCTTGTCGTTTATATTATCAAATGTACCAGTTGAAGTTGCGTTTCTCTGGTTGTCCTATGAACCTTTGGTCCTGCACTCTCTAACACGATATTCTGATGCTGTTTCAGAATGATCCAGAAAAAATGCTCAAGACAACCACAAGGAATATACTATCACAAGTTTGGAGGTTGGTTTGCCATTTTAGTCGATCTTCATGCATGAAATTTTTGCAAAGTCGATCCTATAACCAGTTAACAAGATGCCATGAGAACTTCGATTTAGCGAAGTTTAAAAACCATAAAATGTTCAATAAATAACCAGAAAGGTTTATCCAAATAGCCGGCGATAGTTTATCCTCTAATTAAATAGTTATTTTAATCATATCGCCTCAACCTGAGCACGCTGCAGGAATGAAGGGGCAAGGGGGCTTTTCACCGGCGTAGGGCCGCGTGTCGCTCGTGCAGGGCCTTCTGTTGGAATTGTCATTTCCTTTTACGAAGTTGTCAAGTATCTTCTTCACAGAGGGCACGCTGAATTATAACTACGTCTCGATCTAAGGTGCGGGTACTCGATTTCTGCGACAAGTACAGTGGCCTCAAATATGGTGCTCATGCATATTCCTATACTCCAGCATAGGGTGCCACTTTTGCTTTTTCAAAAGTATTTGTTAGCTTATTCTCCCCAAAACCAAGAAGAAAAAGAAACAGAATCCATTTGTTCATCTGTTATTGTTGATACACTAGCTATCACTGAAGGTAAGAAGAAATGTCTTGTTTTTTCTTTGTCAATTAGCTCAAAGTTCATGTCAAAAAAGTTGTAGTTCGATATACAATCTGAGGTCAAATGTAATTCATATTTTGAATCAAATTAATATAGTTGCATTAATCGCTACACAGTACCCCCTACCAAAACACTGATAGGAGTCGGTAAATGAGTCTGAACAGATATGCAGGAGCAAGCGTCGCACAGGACATGTAACATCGTGAAGAACTGAGAGATAAAAGCAGGATGTCAAGGTAACTACTAAACACATGAATGGAATGTTTTGCTTTGAACCCTACAACATAAAGGAATTAAGAGCAGCAAAAGAATCCCCCAAACAGAACCAATTGAGACCTCACTACACCCACACGGCTCAAGCAAAAACCCAAAAAAAAAAACATTCTCTGTCGGCGGAACACTGCTACTGGAAGCCGCATGTTGATCGTCCTCAGAAGAGCTTGTACGGGGAGGAGGCGTCCAAGGGGTGGATGAGATAGGTGAGCACCAGCGCTACCAGCATAAGAAGGTAAGCAATCCCTTGGTCGACGGATACCCCTGCAAAATCATTTAATGTTATAAATTAAACAAAATAATCCTTCTGGCATCATTCTTTCATTTATCATTTTAAGTCTAAATCTACGAAATGTTAGCAACCAGATGATTCGACAAAAGTGGGAAAAGCCGCACTCACCGTCACTGGTCGGCGCCGGCGCAGGCGCGGGAGAAACCGCCTGGACAACCGGCATTAGCGCCACGCCGAACACGACCGCCATCAAACCAAGGAGGAGGGCCCGAGCCATCTATCTCACTCTCGATCGACCCAAAGACAGGCCACAGAACGCTAAGTTCTACCTAGAAGAACGTCCCGAGGCCTGGCGATATTCGCAGAATCTTAGAAGCGTCGAGCGGAGTAAGCAAGAACTCTCTCTGAAGGTTATCTCCGCCTCTTCTCCTGCAACGACGCGGCTTGGGATGCGAGGGTTTGACGGCGGGGACACAGCTGCTGATCGCAATTTATAGAGAACGAGAAAGCGCCTGCCAGTGCCAGACAGGGAGTCGTCAAGTGTCGCAACGTAATTCACCGTAACGGAACTAACCGTAACGCTTGGTATACGCGGCCAAATTGGGACAACGACTAGGGTCCACCCACGAGGACGCCGGCCGAGCCCTCGTGGTTGGACCCGCACGCCAGTCTGGATTTCGGCTCGTTGCGCTACTCGTCATGAGCGACTTTAATATCTGGACTTGACCCCACTAATTCCCCCTTTTACGTTCGTCCATTTCATTATATATATTTTTTTGTAGAAAAAATAAATATTTTATTTTATTTTGTAGCTTCCCAATTTTCCTCATTATTAATCTATTTGGCGAGTTTTAATTATATGATTCTAAATATTGACAATTATTTTTATTTTCGAATTTTCGTGTAACATGGTCTATTTGAGCTAAAGAGATGATATTTTTTATGAATCAGTATTCTTGGTAAAGCAAGCGCATGTAAGCAACTATACAATCAATTACTGAATTAAGACAGTGGGATTCTGCTCATTTGCTTGGTTCAAAAAATTAAATATATGTATTTGTCCTCCTGCTGTTAATTTTTAGTTGGATATAAAGTATTTTTTATAATTTATTTTTTTCGTATTAACTATGAAATCAATTGATGGGAATATTAAAAACAAGCGAAAAACCTTTTACGCAAGAAAATCAAATATTCTGTTCTTGGGATCTAACAACTCACTCAAAATCATTTCATTTCCTGATGGATGCCACGTGGAGAGCACCAAATGAAGTCCCATGCTATTCTCTAATCTGACATCTGTCAATTAGTAGAATATAATAGGATTCCATATCTGTTTCTGACAACCTATCTACAACACAAATGTGAAGCAAACAGCGCATTGTAACGAATAAAGCACTGTATCAATAGCAGGTGCAGACAGTAGATAAAATTGTTCTCGTTGTATATATAGTAATAAACACTTCTATGGTTTACCGTTTAATCGGTTAAATACTATAATTTAATTTTTAAATGTTAGAAAATCGAATGATAAATAATAAAAGTGTCTGTGCTTCGAATGAATTATTAGCCATATTAAAATTCTATACATATAATATAAGATTTATTATTTATAAAAGTTAATCTAATTTTTAAATGAAATTTAAAAAATATTTTCCATAGATAATTTTTTACAAACAAATGAAATTTTAATAATGATATTTGTTAACGCATATTTGGACATTTTATATAATTAATAGGGTTTCGATTGGATTCGGAGTTTGCTTCACGCCGCCCACAGATTATCGACTTATTTTAGGACACCCACTGGATTGGGTACTCATTTATTGCGAATATTTAATCGAGTTTGGATTGTAGAAAATTAATCAAATTCAAATTTAGATATCATCTAAAAAAATATGATACTGAAGTATTACCATATCCAGCAGCTCATTTAACCTTAGTAAACTCGGTGATTATCAACTTGGTATCATGTATATATATATATAAATTATTCATGAGTACTTATAAATACTTTTATTATTTATCATTTAATTTCATAGAATTTAAAGATTAAATTATAATATACATCTAATTGAAATATGATGAAATGAGTACCTGTGTGTGCTCATCTATATGCACAGTAAAATCAATACACATGCAGAGACGAACACAGACATACACTCATTCCATGCAGCTAAACTTAATAAATTCTTTTATTTATATATATAGTTTTGATACCATGGATGTTTGATTCATATGTGACTGTGCATGACAATGAAAAAATGCACAATAATTTCATCCGATAATAGTCGTTTATCACACTTGCACTATCGAATTTCAATCAGAATCCAGCCATGGTCGGATCAGAATCGACGTCAACCCCATCGTAGCTAGATTCCGACTGTGATTCGACTAGAATTCGGTCAAATTAGGCCACCAACAGTCTGACACTGGTGACTATAATTTGATCGGATTTTAACCGTAATCATATGACATAGATGTCTCATAGGATTCAGAGGTTGGGCTATAATGTCATCATCATCGGCGCAAAAAAACATTGAGCACTGAATGACCGCCGACAGTGACATCAGACGTCAAACGTGTATGTCGCTCATGAGATTAGTTATATATATATATATACCCTGCGCGCTTGTGCACGCCGTCGTTGTCGCCGGAATTCGTCGCCGTCAAAGCCAAACTATAACCTAATAAGGCCGATGAATCTTAGGAGGTCGGCGCCGGAGGAATCCTGATCGAATTCCTGTCGAAATTCGGCCGGAAACGACCGAAATCGTTTTCACTGGCGCCGCGATTCCGGCTGACGCCGATCGCAATCCGGCCGGCGACCGACCGGGGAATGGTCGGGCACGG
>JBAMHZ010000048.1:469233-484425 GCA_037177395.1 Alpinia galanga | reverse complement strand
GTGCCGTCCGCCCCCCCTGCGGGGTTCACCACGTTTTTCTATAGCCAACTCGAGAGTGGTTTGAGGTTTCCTGTCCCGGCGTTCTTTCAGGACGTGTCTAACTACTTCGACATCCCCTTACACCAATTAGCGCCGAACGCCATTAGGATTCTCTGTGGTGTAGTCATAGTCTTTAGCTTTTACGAGATTCCTCTAACTCCAGTGATGTTTCACTACTTCTTCCATCCGAAAAGAGTAGAGCTCGGGGCTTTTCATTTCATGTCCCGAGCTGGGCATAGGTTCTTAGAAGGTAACCCCTCCACTCATAAAGGCTGGAAAACCAAGTTTTTCTTCGTACAGCCTCCGAGTCCCTTCAACTTCCCCACCGGCTGGCGAGGTGAGGTGCCTGAACCGCCGCCGCTTGGGAAATACCAGAAGAGGGAAGATTATTTGCAAACGGTAGAGCTGCTGAGCGGGCTAAGTTTCAATGCGACAGCGTTCATCCAGAATGAAGGATTGCTGTATCGAGCCGGACTGAGCCCAACCGCCGCCGAGCTAAAAAAATCACTTCGTAAGTGTTTCATTTCTCTCCCTGTTGGTAGGCTCACCTTCATTCTTGTTTCTTTTTGCAGGCGACACCATGCTGAACGCTTCGATGACTAAGATCATGAAATGGGACCGGGCGTCCGCTCGGGCGTTAGTGACACCTGAAGTGTCATCAGACGCTGCGGATGGCGCGACCGGTGAAGCCGACCTGCCTCCTGCGCGGTCCCCTCTTGGTGTTGGGATTGATGTGGCGTCTTCCAGCAGACCGGAGATCGCGCCGCAGAGCCCACGCGCTATTTCGCCGGCGGCGCCTACCTCAGTCGCACCAGTGCCCACCTCACCAGACGCCGAATCTCAACCGCCGATTGAGGCCGAGCGGGCTGATTTGCCTGTCGAGGAGCCAGCTGCGCCAAGGCAACAAACGCCTGCCCCCCGAGCTCCGGCCTCGTCTCGGAAGCGACGTCGGGCGGAGCAGACAACTCCTTCAGCACGGGCGAGTGACCTCCCAGAACAAGCGATCCCCGTTAATACACAGGGCATGTCGACGGGCGGAGAAACCGAGCGGGAGACTCAAGATGCAGCCCGGTCCGTGGAAACGGTTTTTCCCCGAGCTGCCTCTAGCCCCAGTCGGTCTGAAGAAACATCCCGTCGGGCCAGTATGGTGACCTCCATCCGTCACAGTGAGTACGCCAGGAGTCTACATACTGTCGACGTGATGGAGCTCAGCCGACGCACTAATGGCACCATGCTGAAGGTACCCTCGCTAGATATAATACAGTATTGCCCGTCTAGATTGCTGAGTGTTTTATCATTTGCAGGTATGGACCGAGCACCTGGAAATGCATCACCGCATCCCCACCATGGTGCAGCAGATCGGACAACTCCAGCAACAAGTTGCCGATCTGGAGAAACGTCTTGCCGAAGCCTTAACTAGCTCGGCCGCCCAAGCTGAAGCTGCTCGCGCAAACGAGCAGCTTAGGCTCCAGTCGGAAGTTACTGCTAAGCTCAGGGAAGAGCTCGAGATGTCTCAATCTCGGGTTCTTTCCCTGGAATCCGCCGCCGCCGAGCTGTCGGCCAAGCTGTCTGCCAACGAGAGCGAGTTGGGCCAAATGGCGACTTCTTGCGAGCAGCTGCTCAACAAGATGGATGCGCAAGAAGCGAGTTTGTCCCAGCTCATGGAGCAAATCGCCGATCTGGAGAAACGTCTTGGCCAATCGGAGGAAGAAACTGCCCTGCTCCGGGACCAGGTGACCGCTTCCACCTCGGGCCTGACGGCTGCTCGGGAACAAGTCCAGGGGCTCGAAGCTGAGCTGGCCTCCTTCAAGGTTACCGAGGAAGAAAAGCGGGCTCAATTCAAGCGAGAGTTTTTAGAGTCGCCTGAATACTTTGATCTGCTAGCAGCCCAAGTATTCAAAAGACTGAAGCAAGGGTTTGAAGGGGCGATTCGCCAGTTCGGGCAAGCTGGCCTAGTGCCTCCCGAGCACAACTTGGAGTTTCTTGATCTCGCCAAGGTTTGGGAGGAGCTCCCGGAGTCCGAGCGGGCGGACAAATGAAATGTATTTGGCTTTTTGTAAGCCTCCAAGGCTCTTCTCGTTAATATAAGCTGGTTTTTTTTTTTTAGCCGCCGTGAGGGCTTACGAATGGCCTCGATTGAATAATAGGAAAGCCGACATTGGTCTGTTCCCAAGTGTCGCTCAACATTCTTCCCTGCTTCTTTTCCGAGGAAGCCTCCGTAAATGCGGCGGTGCGCTCTTCTCCGAGGAAGCCTCCTTAAATGCGGCGGTGTTCAACTTCTTCCCCCTTTCCTCTCCCTTTATAAGCTTCGCCGTCCCCTGCCTTTCTTTACCTAATCCTCTCCAGCGTGTTCTAGTGACCAGGAAGGGATGGCGACTTCCAGGGAGGACTACGCGCTGCTAGAGGCCGAGCTTTGGGCGAAGCGGCGACGCATACGGGAATTGGAGGGGGAGATAACCTCCTTGAGGAGGAGACTGCGCCTCGCATCTGCTGACGAGGCTATTCTCCGACGGGAGTTGGTCGCCCAGCAGCAAGCCTTCTCGTCACTTGAGGAAAGGTATCAAGGCCTACGTCAGGCCTATCTGGACAACGGACCCCCTATAACTATGGCTGAGTCGGAGGGAAGTGTGAATAATGCTCCCTAGGAGGTCCCTTAAGGATCTCTTATTTATTTTTTGCTCCTTGTCCTGTAACGGTTGTAAGTGCAGGTCTTTAAATAATAACAATAGAATTACCATTTATACTCCACTTGTGTCTCGAGCATTCCTATCATGCCGTAGCACAGGAAAAGGTTCCGAGTCGCCCGTTGATACTTCGGCGCTAGAGTAGAATGCGAGGAGAGCCGGGATTAGTACCGACTAGCGGATGCCTCGGCTCGAGATGCGCAGGGACAGACAGCGCCGAGAGAGGCGAGGGGCGCGACTTGGCTCTGTAAAAACAGCACATATATATAACGGAGGGACAAATTACAAGGGGGCTAACATACCGACTGATCATTCGGTATAGTAAGGCCGGAGATGAAAAGCGTTCCAGGGGCGCTCCAGCTGCTTTCCCCCTCTGTCTTGCAGGTAGTAGGCTCCGGAGCTAAGCTTCTTGACCACTTTGTAAGGTCCCTCCCATCTAGGGGATAATTTTCGAACTTCGCCCGCGGGCTGGATCTTCTTCCACACGAAATCTCCCGGATGAAAAGAGCGGGGTAACACTCTTCTATTGTAAGCCCGCGACAAGCGCTGCCGGTATGCCATCATCCTCGCCGAAGCACGGTCTCTAGTTTCTCCCACCAGGTCTAGTTCAGTGAGTCTTCTTTCTGGTATGTCGGGATCATCTGGATCGTAAGCGGTGATGCGGGGGGATCCCGAGCCGATTTCCACGGGTACCACAGCCTCGGACCCATACACGAGGTGGAAAGGTGTTAAACCCGTACTGTCCTTGGGAGTCGTCCGGTGTGCCCATAGGACTCCAGGCAGTTCTTCGACCCAGCCACTAGATACTGAATCAAGTCTGACTTTCAGACCCCGGAGTAGCTCCCGATTGGTGACCTCGGCTTGTCCGTTGCTCTGAGGGAATGCCACTGAGGTGAAAGCCTGCTGAATTCCCAATTCTTGGCACCAGTCTCTCAGCTTCCTCCCTTGGAATTGTCGTCCGTTATCCGAGACAAGCCGCCGCGGTATGCCGAATCTGCATACGATACTCTTCCATAGGAACTTCAGCACTGCTTCCTCCGTTATTTTGGCCAACGGCTCTGCCTCTACCCATTTGGAGAAGTAGTCCACCGCCACCAAGAGGAATTTCTTCTGACTCGGCCCCGTTGGCATTGGCCCGACTATGTCCATGCCCCACTGATCAAAGGGACAGGATATGGTAGACGCCTTAAGAAACTCGGCCGGTTGCTGAGAGAAATTCTGATGTTTCTGGCAGCTTAGGCACACGAGGACATGTCGAGTGGCGTCCGCCAGGAGGGTCGGCCAAAAGTAACCTGCCAATAGGATTTTTCGTGCCAAGGACCGGCCGGCGAGGTGATTTCCACAGCACCCTTCATGTACCTCCCGGAGGACATAATCAGCTTCGTCCGGACCGAGGCATTTGAGGAGAGGTCGGGCGAAAGCTCGCTTGTAGAGACAGTCTCCTATTAGAGTAAACCGCGCGCTTCTTTTCTTGATTAGCCGAGCGTCTTCAGAGACAGCGGGTAGCTTCCCCTCCTTTAGATAGGTGACCAGAGGAGTCCGCCAGTCAACCACCATTGGTGGAGCTTCGGTGTCTATCTGGGCGATGAGCTGGATTTCGACTAAAGGCCCCTCCAGCGTCCAAGTCAGGGCACTGGCCATCTTGGCTAATTCATCGGCCTTCTGATTCTGCCCACGAGGAATTTTGCGCAGTATTACTTCCTGGAATTCTGCTGCTAGCCGTGCATAACTGGCAATGTATAGGCGGAGCCTATCACTGTTGACTTCGAAAGATCCCTGGATCTGTTCGACTGCTAGCTGAGAGTCTGAATGAATGGTGACTCGGGTAGCACCGACATATCGGGCGGCCCGTAAACCGGCTAAGAGAGCTTCATACTCGGCCTCATTATTGGAGACCTTGAAGTTCATCTGGACAGCTATTTGGAGAGCGTCTTCCCAGGGAGAAATCAGCAGAACTCCGACTCCACTTCCATGTCTAGTGCTAGAGCCATCCACGTATATCTTCCATATTTCCTTCTCACTTGGCCCCGTTGATTCGGCCAGAAAATCTGCGAATACCTGTCCCTTGATAGCAGTCCGAGGCCGATACTGGATATCATATTCGGCTAATTCGGCCGTCCACTTGATCAATCGACCCGAGGCCTCTGGGTTGCTCAGCACTCTCCCCAAGCAACTGTTTGTTAGAATGATGATGGGATGAGACAGGAAATAAGGACGCAGCTTCCGGGCTGTAACCAAGACAGCTAAAGCTAACTTCTCCAGTGTGGTATATCGGCGCTCGGCGTCCTTCAGGATATGACTGATGAAGTAGATGGGCTGCTGTTTGTCCTTTTCTTGCCGAATCAGAACAGCTGCAACAGCTTCCTCGGCAGCCGCCAAGTATAACCACAGCTCTTCTCCTTGGACCGGCTTGGACAGCGTGGGTAGCTCGGCTAAGTATTGCTTGAGCTGCAGGAAAGCCTGCTCACATTTTTCATCCCATGAAAACCGAGTCGCCTTACGGAGCACCTTGAAGAAAGGCAAACTCCGCTCAGCTGACTTAGGGATGAAACGTGAGAGCGCTGTGATTCGGCCCACCAGTCGCTGTACCTCCTTCAGATTTCGGGGAGAGGTCATATTGCGCAGGGCTTGCACCTTATCCGGATTTACTTCAATTCCTCGCTCGGTCACGATGTAGCCTAAAAAGCGACCACCTCGGACGCCGAATAAGCATTTAATTGGATTGAGTTTAATCCCGTACCTCCGCAAGTTGCTGAATGTCTCTGCCATGTCTCGGACAATCTCCCGGGCTTCCCCTGACTTGATAAGTATATCGTCAACATATACTTCAATGTTACGACCCCTTTGTTGCCGGAACACTTTGTCCATCAGGCGTTGATAAGTGGCTCCGGCGTTCTTGAGCCCGAAGGGCATAACTCGATAACAGAAGGTGCCATCAGCCGTGATGAAGCTAACCTTGTCTTGGTCTTCCCGAGCGAGCGGCACTTGATGATATCCTTGGTAAGCGTCGAGCATACAAATGAGCTCGCACCCAGAAGTCGAGTCGACTAACTGATCAATTCGAGGCAGAGGATAGTAGTCTTTAGGACAGGCTTTATTAAGGTCTCGAAAATCTATACAGACCCTCCACTTGCCCCCGGGTTTGGGCACTAATACTACATTGGCCAACCATGAGGGGAACTGAACTTCTTGAACGTGGCCGTCCTGGAGTAACTTTTGTATCTCGGCTCGAATGATCTGATCTTTCTCGGCGCCGAAATGCCTTCTCTTCTGTTGTACGGGTCGGATGCCGGGGGGTACATTTAGCTTGTGCTCCATGATATCCCGAGAGATAGCTCGACTCTTCTCCCCTGGCCAGGAGAAAATATCTTGGTTGGTGGAGAGACAGTTGACAACCTCCTGCTTCAATTCTGGGGGTAAGTCGGAAGAAATCCGGACAGTTCTCTCGGGGTGGTTCGGACAAATCTGTGCTTGCTCTTCTTCTCCCAGTGGCTCCTCATGGAGAGTATATACCTCGGCAGGGTCAGCTCGGCGACTTCGTTTGGAGCTGGCTCGTACTTCCTCCACATAGCATTTCCGAGCGGACTTCTGATCTCCTTTAACCTCGCCCGTTTGCCCGGACACCGGGAACTTCACCTTCTGATGATAGGTGGATGCCACGGCCTGAAACGAGTGAAGGGCCGGCCTCCCCAGGATGACATTGTAAGCTGAAGGAGCGTTGACCACCGTAAATTGGGTAAGGATGGTCCGCCTGAGGGGCTCTTCTCCCAAGGACAATGGAAGATCCACCCGGCCGAGTGGGGAGACTTCGTGTCCAGAGAAACCAAATAGGGCCGTGCTCATTGGCTGGAGGTGAGCTTGATCTATCTGCATGCGATCAAAAGCTTCTTTAAACAAGATATTGACCGAGCTACCTGTATCGATGAATATCCGAGCGACATCATAGTTGGCTATGGTGGCTCGGATTACCAAGGCATCCTCCTGGGGGACTGAGACATCCTGCAAGTCTTCTGGGCCGAAATTAATGGAGCTCCCCTGATTCGGCCTTCGACTGGTTCCCACCTGTAGATTCTCCAATTGCCGGCAGTGCGCTTTCCGGGCTCGGTTGGAGTCACCGTCGGTAATCCCTCCAGCTATCATGTTAATTGTTCCGCGATGTGGGGCATTCTGCTCAGCTCGAGGACTCTCGGGCTGTCTTGGGGGTCTTTCGGGAGACTTGCGTGATCTCTTAGCGGGCCGAGCGGGCTCTGGCGAGGGAGGATGGCGGGGACGACCCGGGCCCCCGCCCTGGGCCTCGGTGGTTCTTGACTCCTTCTGTTGGGATGACCCTGGCCTGTTCTCCAGACGGTTCTGCTGCTCTCTTATCACCTGCCGAATCTCGTCCGCCAGCTGCCGACATTCCTGAGTGGAATGCCCGTATGCCTGGTGGAAAGAGCAATACCTCTTAGCTCCTCCTGGGGGTTGCCTCTGAGGGGGAGGTTGTCTCGGCGCCTCCTGCACGGCTTGAACCATCCTTTCCCGGACTCGGCCGGGTGGGTACCTGCTGACCCTAGTCTCCTTCCGTTCCCTATTTGGCTCGGGAACTTTTCTGCTCGGCGCGGGTGGTCTTAGTCCCACGGACTCTTCAATGGCCTTCTCTGACTCCTCGAGATGGATATACTTCTCGGCCCGGCCGAGTAATTCCTCAAAGTTAATGGGGGGTCTTTTTAGCAGGGACTTGGAGAAATCTCCCCTGGTCAATCCCTGAGAGAGGGCGTTGACCAGGGTCTCTGACGAGGAAGTCGGTACGTCCATGGCTGCCCGGTTGAACCGGTGTATGTAGTCCCTCAGAGTCTCTCGGCTTCTCTGTCTGACAGCCAAGAGGCTCAGGGCATTTTTGTAGTATCTCTTGCTGCTGGCGAACCTTTGCAAGAAGAGGGTCTTCAGGTGGATGAAGGATGGGATAGAGCCTACCGGTAGTTTCTCGAACCATCTATCGGCAGGTCCGGTCAAGGCGTTGGAGAAGGCTTTACATTTGGTGGCCTCTGTGTATTGGTACAGCAACGCAGCCTTCTCGAATTTCCGGAGGTACTCCTCAGGGTCCGCAGAGCCGTTATACTCCCCTATCTGTAAGGCCTTGAATCTTCTCGGCAGTTCCTCAGCTACTATGTCTCGAGAGAGGGGAGTGATTGGCTGCTCCATCAGGGCTTTTCCCTTGAGGGGATCATTGGCAGGGGTCTTCCGAGACAGTGCCTCACCTGCCTTGCCCTCTCTCGGCGCGGTTGAAGAGGATTCGGCGGGCTTCAACAGGACTCGCGCCGACTCGGGAGGAATAGAGATGGAGCTGGGGTAGATGGGGCCACCTACCGGCGGGGTGGCGTCTGAAGGGGAGCGTGGCGCAGGTGCAGGCTTCGATGGCGTCGCCGCGTAACCCGGCGTCGTTGGAGTGGACGTTGGATTCTGAGAAAAGTGCCTTCTCAAGATCCCCTCCATGGTGGTGGTGACGAGGGCGACAATGTCGTTCTTGGTCATGGTAGCTTCTTCGCCGGCGTTCCGGCTGTGTGAACTCTCCCCTTGGTCTCTCATTTTGGCCTCAGCTTGCAGCAAAGGAAGAAACGAGCGGTTTCCCACAGACGGCGCCAATTATGTTGCTGGCTGAAAATCCGAAAAGAGAGGGGGGAGCTGATCCACACGTGGGAGGTTTGAGCCGGGCAAAGGAGCACCTGAAATGGAACAAGAAACTACGTCACAGGGGACGCCGGAGGAGCTCCGGCGACACCACTCCGACGCTCAAGTCAGGGGTGAGGAGGAATGCAGGAGAAAGTAGGAAGAGGGATCAGAAGTCAGAAAAGCAGACCTCTCCCAGGCGACCATGCACTCCTATATATAAGAGAACCCTGCGGCCGGCAGGGTGTCTTGGCAGGGACAAGCTCTGACAGTGATGGGAATGGAGCGAACTATTCCCTCATTAATGCCCCCCTACCGAGGGGACATTCTGTCATAAATGCGGAGGCTGAGAAGTACCAGAAGCATCCCTAAGCATCCCCTGTCAGAGATATAAATATGATGAGGATCTTCGGCTGTCGGGTCGTACAGAATGTAACAGTGTCCTGATAGGAGGCTTTGCTAAGACATAGAAGTAGGGCCCGCGGAGGGCGTATGGTCTCTCTGTCGAGACATAAGAGTAGGGCCCGCGGAGGGCGTATGGTCTCTCTGCTGAGACATAGGAAAGCCGATCTCTCTGCCGAGACATAGAAGTAGGGCTCGCGGAGGGCGTATGGTCTCTCTGCCGAGACATAGGAAAGCCGGTCTCTCTGCCGAGACATAGAAATAGGGCCCGCAGAGGGCGTATGGTCTTTCTGCCGAGACATAGGAAAGCCGGTCTCTCTGCCGAGACATAGAAGTAGACCTTATTTTGAACAACCGACTAGACTCAAGTCTGACTGTTTCTAAGCCACAAACAATCCGGGCTAAGAACCGGTTAAAGTGAGCAGTTTCTATCCGTATCATTAATATGAAAAATATAGGTGACCAGATTGAGTTTGGAGTTGTGTAGATGAGAAGTGTAAAGTGGTTTGCTGAATATATCTACTAGGTGGTTAGAAGTGGAGATGGAGAGCGATTAGATATTCCCTGCTTCAAGATATTGCTGGGTGAAGTGAAAACCAACTTTTATATGTTTGATTCTTGCACCATGAATGTCTTTGTGCGTATTTTAAATTATATTGCACTTTGGCTGTCATTGTAAATTATTGTGGGATACGAGAATGTGATTCTCATATTATGTAAATGGCATCACAATAAAATAACTTAGGATATGGTGTTGGTTACAACACATGTAACACCGAACTTTTGTACTTGAATTAGACATAATTGCTGTTCTTTTGCTTTCCTAATAGATCAATAAATTTATTAGGAAAATACTAAATCCAATGGTATATGTAGTTTGTTTTTCTGAATTTCATATTTTAGTCGCTAATGGTAGAAGCAATTTGCTTTTTTATTTTTATATTTTAGTCAAATACTAGAAATTTCTTAACTATATTGTATTTTCATACATGAAATTTGCAAGTACGGGTACACTAAAGCCTTGTTAGTCACTAATGGTAGATGTGATTTTTTTCTTCTGAATTTCATATTTTAGTCAAATACTAGAAAATTCTTAATTACATTGTATTTTCATGCATGAAATTTTAGCAAAGATTCTCTGTGACAACACCATACCGATTTGCATATATGTTTGCATAATTGCAAATGTATTGTAGTAGCTTAATGATACTCGAAACCTCTACATAACAATGTTCACAAAGTATCTACTTAGACATTTATCATATAATTTAACAGCAAATATATATACTTTCCTTTGTTGTAGTGTAAGAGCGACAATTGAGAGGTATAAGAAAGCAAGTAGTGATACCGCCAACGGCGGTCAAGCTTCAGAAGTCAATGCTCAGGTAAGATTTTTCTGGTTAATCAACATCCATTGAATAAGCCATCAATTTCTACACATTATTGAAATGAAAATGAATGATGCAAAGGGTCAACTTATTAACTTCAGGCTAGTTTTTCTCTAGCGCTTAAGATGTATGCATCCACTTGATTATCAAAACCATGCATATACATTTGTCAATCATTTTATATATATATGTCGAATAGAAATTAAGAAATATCCATATATTGGAGCCCAAATAAATTCCTAGTTGGTATTTTTTGTGCTTGTATCACTTCAACCTCCTTAGGAGATACTACAACAATTAACAAACCCAAGTCTTCATTACTGAAATTTATGCGATATGGTAATATTTTTGTTCTTATTTGGACGAAGAGAAAAGGCAAAAAGAGCTAGACTACTATATATTTAATGCCAATCTCTTTAATCCTATATTTATCAATCATGTTATCTAAGTTAATTCTTTACCTTTTGGTTGCATTTCCTTAAGACAAAGGAAATCAAAATAGAATAAAATGAAGAGGAAAAATGATTGTTTCCCTTATCTATTTTATGGAAGAATGAATGCTAAAAAGAACTATTTAATATTTTTTTTAATTTTAGTTTCTAAAAATGGAAGAAGAAAAACTATATTTGAAAAAGCTTATTTTAATTCTAAATGTCTTGAAACTGACACATATCAAGATAAGCTTTACCCCTTCTTCCTCCTCGATTCCTCCCTTCTGCTCATGATTAATCCCAATAATACTATGTGTCGGCATACTCATATGACAGTACTGGTGATATTTTATTTAGAACAAAGATTGAGGCAGCACTTAAATGAGATTTTAAACATTGATCTGACCCTAAATCCAAAATAATTAATATAAGTAAATATTTTATAAAAGAGTAATCGTAAGATTTATAAAAATAACTTTTAATGTTTTAATAAATCTCAGAAACATTTACTTTTAGCAAATACAACTTCATCTTCAATCTGCAACAAACTTATAAATATATATATATATATATAATTTATGATTAAAAAAAAATTACTTAGTGTTATTTCACGTGCAGGACATCTTATAGCATTTTAACACCGCCAAGGTTCTTTAATGATAAAAAATATCATAAAAATAATTTTAAAGAATTATGTTCTATCGTGTTTGGCTTATAAAGATTTTTTCAGTAAATTATGTTTAACATTGTTGAAATACATATGACCAGATATAATATTCATTAAAAAAAAGTCGATTTATTTCTTAAATGGGAACGGTCTCGTTTGCTCACAAAATATGTGCTTCATCTATACATTTACTATAATCTGATACTTTTATTATATTTATTAATGAAATATTTATGAAATATTTTGCCTTTTAACATTTGAGGACACATCTCATGTGGGATGTTATTTAAAATTTTGAATTATAATTATTTAATCTCAAAACATTTTCTAGGAAGTTTTTTTTGCTAAAACTCATAAAAATGTTATACAATATTAACAATAAAAAAATGCTTAGAAATTAGTTAAAATTTAACAGGCAACTGTTTGTTGGATGAGTCTTAAAACTGATACACTATTTTGTAAATTTTAAAATTTTAAATTATCTTTTATATGTTATAAAATAAATAATAAAATTTCTGATTGTTGGATCAAAGCTGATATAGACAGGCAACTTTTTCTCTAATTAAACTAGTAAAATTGTTAACTGTGTTCAAGCTCAATGAGCTTTTAATAGATAAGTTTGAACACAAACTTTATGTTTCATGAACTCAGCGCAATTTTGAGTTCAAATATATTTAATTTTTTGTGAAAATAGACTTGAACATGGTCAAACCTGACTTGGCAAAGACTCATTGTGTCTGCAAACCTACTTAATCATTTTAGCGGTAAATAAATCATTGTACTCATTTATAAAGCCATGAAATCGTAGCCGTAGACGTTCTTAGATGACAGGAAAGCAGTGTCCAATCGTATTTGTAATTCAGCAAACCAATCCAAGTATAGCTCTGTCAATTGTCTTCCCAAGTTCGTTTTGGTTAGTTGTCATTTCTTTTGTTTTATTTCCATTGTCTTTTCCTTACTGAATTTGAACACTGGTCTACTTACTCCAATCTGCGATTCCTTCAGTAACAAAGATTAGAAAAATGTTCAACTGCATTTGATTATTTCATTTTCCAAGAAAAGAGAGACGATTTTATGTAATTTGATGAACATAATTCAATTTATTATGATATTATTTTAACTATTCTTTATGAAATCTAGAGTGATGTAGAATGTTGACTAAGGAAATAGAAAATAAAAGTTTGATGAACATATTTCAATTTATTATGATATTATTTTAACTATTCTTTATGAAATATAGAGTGATGTAAAATGTTGACATTCATACATTGTCCAATCTGTTGTCTTGTTTATTATCAGTATTATCAGCAGGAATCATCAAGACTCCGTCAGCAAATTAACCAATTACAGAGTACAAACAGGTTAGTAGCCTAACCGACAGCCTTTTGATAATTAATTTCCATTCAAATAGAGTCCTTCAGGTATGATACTTCATCAGAAACTTGCTTGGTGAGTCTCTCGCCTCCATGAGCCTACGAGACATCAAGCAACTTGAGACCAGGTTGGAGAAAGGCATAACTAAAATAAGATCCAAGAAGGTAATATTAGATGTCCTAATGCTTCTTGGAAGCTTACATGCTACGAGCATCTCATGTAGTGCTTAATTATTATGTCATTGAATTTTGTAGAATGAGTTGATGCTTGCCGAAATTGACTATATGCAGAGAAGGGTAAGTTATTACAAAATTAATTCAATTTATTCAATATGTACACCAAATTATTGTTCTCAGGAGATGGAGCTGCAAAATGGCAATATGTACCTGCGAAACAAGGTGCTCTAACTTTTTCATCGCTAGGTATAGATTGCTTTTTTTTTTTCCTGAAATAATTATACGTCTGATTGCAGCAGATAGCTGAGTATGAGAGAACACAGCAGATGCCTGTGTTCCCATCATCAACAACAAAACTTGGGTACGAGGTGGTGCAACCTTATGATTCCAGAAACATGTTGCAAGAAAATACTATGCAGCCTGATCAACATTATAACCACCAACAGCAGATCAATCTGCAATTGGGGTAGAAGCAATTTAATCTTCACTCCACTACTTGCTAAATTTATAATAGCTTCATTCTTTTAGTTTCCTAAATTTATTAGCAGATTATAATTTAATAGTATAAATACATAACAAAAATGTGGTCCCTTTCCTAGCAACTTAAGATCTAGAAGAAAAAAAAAACTAGCAATCATTTAAAACTTAGTGAGAAAAATTGATATTATTCAAATTTAAAGATAAATTGTTTTAAAAAATTATAAGATTTTAGCCACAACTGATATTAAATAATTGTCATCAAAAGTATAAAAGTATTTTTGATGAAAAATTTATAAGTAATGGTTAATTATATGTAAAACATTATCATAAAATATTGCTATTATATTATTTAATAATGATACTATAAAATAAATTATCAATTAATGATGAAAGAACATGATTAATATCACATTTCAATGATGGATCAATTTAATATATACCATCGTTAGTATTTCTAACCATAAATTACACTACGGTGTTCACGCAATTTCACATTTAGAATTGTTCATTGGTAGGCTAACTGCATAAATCATACTGCTTAATTTGTTTACGCAATTTCATAACCTTGTTTTTGGCTTCTGTAGGTGAAATGAAATAATGGAGATGCTTCTGCAAATATGTCTAATTAGTGCAACTGGTTGTTATAGAATAACTATTAGAACGGGAAAATAATGCATGGCCAGGATTTGCTAAACGCAAGTTTTTTCCATGTCCAATACTCCAGTTGCCTGTGATCCGTAGAAGACAATTAAAATATATATTTTCCTTTAAACAAACATTTTGTATGGTTTATCTCTTATGCTGTTACTATAGTTATATGTACCCTCACAGGTCATAGTCTGAGCTAAGTTGGTCTTCCTTTCAGGGGCAGGTTTTGACGGATATATTATATGTTGGTCCTCGATCGTAGCAGATTATTAAGTTCATATTTGTTTTAATGATGATGTATACTCTTTGTTGGTCCTCTTTTGACCATAAAGTACCTTCAAATAATCTTGTTGTATGGTTTATCACTTTATATTGTCGTAGATACACACATAAGACTTTAAAAAAAGTAAATTCTTTTTTAAAAATAAAAAATTAGATTTATTTTTAAATCGTTTATAGTTCTAGAAGATTTCTGCTTTTTCACCAAATTTTGTAGCTAGCCCAACTTAATTAGGTTGTCCAATGTAAAATATTATACATTTTTTATGAGCCCATATTCATTAAAAATCAATGGTATATATATTATATTGGTTAACCAATTATTAAGTTTTGTGGTTTGGAGTAGTCTCATCCAAGCAATATAAGTTAGTGATCAGATGGAAAAGTAGTTAAAAAAATTGAACATTCTGACGTTATATGTGAATCTTAATGATCCTTTACATTTATTTGGTTTTTGAGTTAATGTACATGTTATGTACCCAGCCCAGATCCCATTTGTAGTTGATTTTTGTTGCCTGGGTTCATCCAAGGCCAAGCTTCCCAGCACAGCCTTTCAACTTTGGCTGAGAGGTCAATATATTTTCTTGCCTGAAGCAGATTCTCTTTATTATTTTTTAATTTAGTCACAGCAAAATTTTCTCTTCCACCATCCTACGCTGGATTACTTCATTGAGAGAATAAAAATTCATCCTTTGCTTTTTATTTTATTTTATTTTTATAATCTTAGTCTTATGCTTGTCTCTACTATCAATCTCTCTACCTACCTAAACCATCGTTCTGTGCTCTGTCGCTGCAAAGTATATATATATATCCCCTTGGAGTGTCTTTGATTAGGCTTATAAATGTACATTAATGCGTAGTAACGACTTAATGTCCGGTAGCAAGTCAGATAATTATATTGGGTGCTAACCACCGCCCCAAGCCTTCAACTTTTGCCGATCCTCCATTTTGTGGTCGGTGTATTGGTGAAAGCGGTAG
>JBAMHZ010000048.1:438913-451976 GCA_037177395.1 Alpinia galanga | reverse complement strand
TGCAAGATTTGATTCAATTTACTGCTGGAATATTCACCAATATGTTTCACGATAGGAATCTTAAACCTCAATTTGACAACCTTGTTTATTGGTTGTAAAAATACTGTATTTTTATGTCTTTATACGTTGTAGATGTCATATATCTGCAACCTTTGATTGTTATTCATGGTTTCTAATGCAGGTGGCCCGGTTGATTTGTTACTAATTTTTGTTTTTTTTTGCCCATCATTATGGAAACAACCTTTTGCAAAAAAAAAGCAGGGTAAGGCCGCGTACGATCCTTCCCCGGGACCTCACATGGCGGGAGCTTCGTGCACCAGACTACCCTTTGCCCATCATTGTAGTTACAAATTAGGTTTATAATAGTTTGTATGTATTCAAATAGAATTACTAGTAGTATTTGTTGGGACCGTGGCGAGATAGGGGGGGGTGAATAGTTCTGATCGTTTCGATCAAAGTTGAGCAATGGAAAAACTTAAAGCACATGCTAACAAGATTGGTCTTACTTGATTCATCGCGTCCCTAGGCAATTACGTCCAAGGCTAAAGCGTTCTATCACCTCTATTGCTTTCCTCATTCTCGGATGAACTCTGAAGGCGGAGAAACCTTTTACAACACTTCTTACAAAGAACTTACAAATCTCAGCAAAAAAAAACTTACAAGAGGAAGAAAGATTAAAATGATCTTTTTGCACACACTCTCTTGTTGCTTGAAGATTACTTAGAAATTGTTGAACTTGAGTCTTGAGTACAAAAATTGCAATGGAACAGTATACGTGTTGTATTAGAGAAGGGAGCCCAAACTCCCTTTATAAATAGTCATCAGCTGTCTTTGCACCTTTTTGTTGCTACCAGTCGACTAGCCATGCCAAGCAGTCGACTGTTGCTGAGTTAGATAGTTGATTCGAACATTGAATGGTAACTGACCTTGTTGAATGTGATCTAATTTTGAGAATCAGTCAATTGATCACACACCACAGTCAACTAATGGTCATCAATCGAGTGAATTAGTCGGGTTGAAGGCTTTCTAAACCAGTTTACTGGTCACAAGCACCAATTGACTGATAACTTTCTGTGCTGTTCGAAAAGTTGCACCAATTGACTAATTGATTTCACTAGTTGACTTTAAAGTTTTTGTGTTGTTTGAAAAGCTGCACCAGTCGACTTTTGTTGTGTCAGTTAAATGGTTAACCCTATCAGTTAACTATCAATATCCATGTACCCTCTTCTTCTGTTGTGTGTCAATCGATTGGTTAACCTCATCAGTTGATTATTATACTATTTTCAGTCATTCTAATAGTTGAAATTCGCCTATCTTATCTATCCTTGACCAACATATATCTCATGTTAGATGAATCTCTTGTTCCTTGGACTTTAATCCTTGAATCCTTGTCTCTAAGCCTTCATTTGATCTGCATCTAATCTTTTGATATGCTTGGGTTTCCTTTTGCTAAGAATTTGGTATCTAACATTCTTAGACTTTAATGCCTCGCATCTAGCTCCTCGACCTATAAGGACTTCATTTTGCCAAGAATTCAACCTCCAGCCTCCTTGGACTTTTTCTGCCCTTGCATTCTGTTGCCAAACCTGTGTGGACTGTTCCTACACATTTGTTACATAAGTGAGATTTCATAATTCACTTTAAATAGTATCGAACATCAAAACATACATCTGTTGGGCATGATTGCACCAAGAGTATTTATAGCTGCCACGTCAAATAAATTTTATTTAAAAATTTGGGATGATAACTAGATTATGCCTTCGTGCTAGCTTATGCCTTTTTTATCCAACATATGTGGTGCATAAATTGTAGATGCCTTTGATAAGGTCTCAAGTAAGATCTCATGCTTAAATTTTGCAAAGAACTTACATACTATTTGTCTAGTTTGTTTATTGATGTCTTTCTCAAAACTGATGGCAAATTCTCCATTTTTTAAGAATCTTGCTTTTGCAGAAAATTTGATAAATATGCTGTTTAGGTTGTCATATTATATTGGAATTGTAGGTTGTTCTAATGTTCTAATCATTTTGTTGTGTTTGATGGTTCTGTTGTATATTACATATAATATGAGTCCTTTTGCCCTCTTTTGGCATCTAATGTTAGCATGCTCTTTGTAAGGCTAGGACACAAAGTTTCAGTTCTTGTGGAACTGCAAAGATTACCTAGAAAAGGTAGGTTTCTAAAAAATTTACAGTCTCTTGCAGTGTTGACTAGTGTGGTCATTTGTTGCCTATCTGTTATGCCATCCAATGTTAAAATTCTCAGGCATCTCGAATAATATTGGCAACAGATGCTGATGCCCCTGGCCAAGCCTTAGCTGAAGAACTAGCACGTCGGCTTGGTAAAGAAAGGTTTAGTTTCTTGTTGTCAGTTTTTGATTGTGTTTATATATATGTGTGTTGTTCTCAGTCATGTTTATGAGTATCTTAGATGATTATTTTAACTGTGTTTACTCTACGTGTAATTGAGTTTCTGAACAATTGAGTTGCTTCATTCCTCTTAATTTGACAAACATATAGGTGTTTGAGGGTTAAGTGGCCAAAGAAAGATGCTACTGAAGTTTGCAAAGATGCTAATGAGGTTTAGTTGTTTGAACTTTGAACTGCTGTTATCTCTTTATACTACTGAAATTTGCAGGGTTCATTCTTTCTTATTTGCATAGGTGTCAGCATGTTTCTTGTTTAGGTGGATCTTTGTTTCATGTTCTCATTACAATGATTTTTATTTTGATGAAAAAGAAGGCTGAGTCTATGGACGAAAGAGTATTATAATTGAGAATAAACTAAAATATGAATAAACAATGCAAAACTAGAAATTAGTATTTTAATTAAATACTTATGGACTTTAATTAAAATATTAATACCGCAACTATATCCTT
Organism: Alpinia galanga; assembly: GCA_037177395.1. Classification (NCBI taxonomy): domain Eukaryota; kingdom Viridiplantae; phylum Streptophyta; class Magnoliopsida; order Zingiberales; family Zingiberaceae; genus Alpinia; species Alpinia galanga. The sequence continues at coordinate 449,098 of JBAMHZ010000048.1, read as the reverse complement.
TCAATATGATATTGAAATTCCGGCACTTCTCGAGATTTTATACCTTGACCCTAAAGTTCAATTTCCATTTGTCAAGCAAGAAGGAGCTCCAAATATGGCCAACTATTCTTGAAACTTGAAAGTCTCTAATAGGGCCTCGCACAATTAACATTTTGTAGCAGTCCAGAACTTGTATGTAGGCTTGCTAAATAACAGTGGGATTCATGTAGTCTCATGGCTAAAATAATAATAAATTCTGTCTCTTGTTCTCCAGTTTCTCATGTTACTGGTTCTCCAGTCTCACACTCAGATTTTCCACCACCATCCCACCATGCTACATGAAAGTGTTTATAAGCTGTACTGAGCTGAAAGGAAATAAGAAATGAAACAATCAAGATATGTGTCTTTCCCTTTAGCCTTTTGGACCAATTGCCTATTCAATAGCTGCTAACGTGGTTTGATACCCTGCAAGAGAATAAGCAGCTATTTCATCTTTAGCTATGACTGAGTACCCCTTATAGATGTAGATGTTATTTGATTCTCCTGATATTTGAATTTGGTAGAATCTTAGTAAGTTACCCTTGGTTGAAATTTTGACCCTTTCAACATTAGTATTTGTTTCGTTCAGTTAGTCAGCAAGCCAGTGGGTGTAACCAACCCACCATTTTGAATGTGAGAGGATTGGCTTGTAGTTTGCAGGGCAATAATTCCTTTTTTTTCCCTTCATTTTTAGGCAAGTTAAAAAAGTGATTAGTTTCTCTTTTAGCCATAGGTCTTGACATTCAATCATTTTCCTTTCCTCCATGAATCAACGATAACGGCATGTCCCTTTGCTTTTGTCTTGGCCACTTGATCAAGGGATTTTGTATATGATCTTGAAGACTTCTAGATGTGAATGGGTTGTGCTTGGGCCAGGTTGTACATTGACTCCAAAAAATTCATTTCTTAATAGTTTGAGCTTTGTTACTTGTCACAACTCATTTCATGTGATGTTTGGCATGCTATGAAATTCTTAAACTCAAACTTCACTACAAGCCTCAACATGATATTTCATATTATGCCAAGAAAGAGTACGTTCTGGTCTGCTTTTCAGGTATAAAAACTTTATGCCCAATGAACTGCCAACTAATTCAGAATTCTATGAAAAATTGTTAGTAGTTTTGTTTTTTTTTATAAAAAAAATTCTAACATGAAGTGAAAATGCATGATTTATTTTTACTTAAAAATTACAGGAGAAATTCCATAATTAAGAAGCACATTAAGGGAAAAATAAGGGGAGTTGGGGACTGTACCTGACCTGTTGACCTACTATAGGAAATCTATGTTCTCCTTATTGAAGAATCAAGTTGTAATAGTTCTCTAGAATGTGGACCTGACCCTCCTATCCTAACTTTTATCTTTTAGGTCCCAGATGGTCTTGGACTGTTTGTTGGGCTTACTCATCAAAGCTAGGTGTCAAATGTCCTTACTGCCCTATAATTAACTTTCCACGTCTAATAGTCTTTAGAACATGCACGTCTTTGTGCTTGCTCATTTAGTTGACTCCTTTATTCTTTCAACTCCTTATTACACTCACTCAAACAAGACTATTATATTACTGTGAACAGAAGAATAACCACTTTTCGAAGCACCAACCAGTAATTGGCTTATACTTTGTGCCATCTACATTTTTTTTTCAACATTTCAACAGATACATGAAATTCAATAGAATTTCATCTCTTAATGCTTAATTGCGCTTTGCAGACATAGAACCTTTAGAAAACACTTGTTTATTCAGGTTCTGATGAACCTTGGACGAGATGCTCTGCGGAGAGTTATTGAGAATGCTGAGTTCTATCCTGTAAGGGGATTATTCCAATTTAGTAACTTTTTCCAAGAAATTGATGCTTATTATCTCCAGCATCATGGGTATGAGTTGGGTATTTCTACTGGATGGAGAGCTGTGGATGAATTCTACAAGGTAAGAATTTAACCTTGATTCTGTTTTATTACTAAGATATCATCAAGATCATTTTCTATTTGTAAATGAGCTATGCTTACATAATTATCTAGCTCTGATCGACTCGATTTGTTTTCTTTTGAACTGCTATTTTATGATATTTTTTTAATTTTTTAAGTTAATATGTTTGAACCAATACATCACTTCCATACTATATTCTGCTTGGATGTGATGGCATGCGCCTGGCATGTACAAGTACTTGTAGTGGTGATATGGCTTCCCACGTGAGAAGGTGCAAAAACCACAGTGAAGGTGCATTGCTCTAAGATGAAATGGTAAAATAGATAAATTACCAAAATGCACTAGTGAGCCCACAAGCCTATTTTTTGCTATTATGAGCAATTTTATTTAGAATTTCTTGCTAATTTGTTATATCTCATCTTTCTTATGTTGATATGACTTTATGATTTCTATTTTTTCCAAATTACGAAAAGCTTTGTTTCTGGTTGCTGAAATGATGTGCGAACTGTGGAATCCCTCCCTTGGCCAGCTATTTGACAGACATGTCAAAGATGTGTGCACGGAGGTTAGCTTACCTTAACTTGCCGTGCCAGGAAAGACTTAGGCTGGCCATCTAGACAAGAATGGGATCTTTTGGTTTGTGATAATTGAATTATCAACTGCTGTTAATTCCTTTTGAATATGTTTGGATTTTGCAAATACGAAGGAATCACATGTAGTTAGCATCGGGCTTTTGAGTTGGCTATTGAAACAGTCATTTAGTATTTAAAAGGTTTATTTGTGGGTCATTAAGGATTCGTAGGGTTTAGTTTTGAGAAAATTCTTGAAATTGGATGATTCTTCAATCTTATTGTTATGATTAGGTTCTGCTTTAGTGGTTTTCAGTCTTCAACTTGTGTTTAATACGGCGTTATAGGTTTTCTAAGAGTTAGCATGCTTTTATCTGAGTTCACTATGGGTTTGAATCAAGATGAGTTGTAATTGGACAACGTTGAACTAGTTTGAATCAGTATGTTTTGACTGAGCCAACTAGATAGGATTAGTTGGTTGAGAAAAATTTGTTCTCTCTCTTTCCTTTCTTCTTAGAGGCCCGGCCTTGCAAAGCTGCCCCTCTTCTTTCATTGTAGTTTTTCATTTTTTTTGTTATGTTGTATTTTAATTTGTCCTGCTGCCGACAAGATCCATCGCAACTTGACCTGATTAAAGGCGCCTTGCCCTGTAACATGAATGAGTAGGCTAAGGAAGATGTTTTTCCCCCTCCCCATCTTGTCTCCTTTTTCTATAAAAAAGAGGGCTATCCGGTGCACGAAGCTTTCGCCATGTGGGGTCCCGGGGAAGGATCCATTGGCAACAACTTTACCGTTGCGCTAAGGCCTAAGGCTCCTCCTGTTTTTCTATCCCTACTTAAAAAATGTCCCTTTCTGTCATCTTCATATTTAGTGGCCTTGAGTGAGCCAAGGATCATCTATGTCAACAAGGAATTGTTCTTCCTCCTACAATAGGATTGTTGACAATATTAGACATGACACAACTTGAATATATAAATAAATTATATAGAAATTGATATATTTGTATAATAACTTTATTTTTTAAAACTTTAATAAGTTTTTATGTCATATTACTTAATTCTTTAGGGATTAATTTATCATAGAATTTATATTTTTTATAGGAAAACTAAGGATCATTTTATTTCCTATCATGTTTTTTATTAACCCAAATAACACGACTCATTATGACACGGCTAACTTGGCATGATAGTTATTGCCACTCCTATACAATAGCATATACCTCTTTATTTTGGTGTATCACAGTGTGTAGGAGACATGTTCTCTCTCCTTTCTGTTAGTCAGGAAAAATCATAAGGAAGGACATTTGTGTCTTTGTTTACCTACTCTTAAAATTTCAATATAATTAGAGTATAATCAGAATAGTCATTATGTTTATACTCTATTCATTCTATATGTAAAATCTATAATAAAGTTACCAAATTCTTGGTTATATTCCTACTGCACTCACAATTTCAAGGCTATTCTGCCATCAATTTAGCTCTTGGTGATTCTGTATTTTTAGCTTCCTGTATTTCTGAATCATCAATGAGATGGAGAAGGAAAGAGATGACAATGATAGAGACATTTGATGAGCTATTTTGTTCAAATAATTATCAAAGTGTCTTTTTTGTTGAACTTTTAACATTGTTTCTCTTGAGCAGGTTGTACCAGGTGAGTTAACTGTAATAACAGGTGTTCCCAATTCAGGCAAAAGTGAGTGGATTGATGCCTTGATTTGTAACATAAATAAAAGCTGTGAGTGGAAATTTGCGCTTTGCTCTATGGAAAACAAGGTTTGTTTGTTGGCATTTCTTATCTTATCATACAAAAGGATTGATAAAAAAAAAATCTTGGTCTACAGGTTCGTGAACATGCAAGAAAGCTTTTGGAAAAACACATTAAGAAACCATTCTTCAATGCAAGGTATTAAATATTTTACGTTTGTTGTATTTGTCTTATTAACTTTGAATCATTATACATAAATTTCATTGCAATCACTGTAGTTCATCATGTGGTTAAACATGAAGGTGCTTCATGCTTTTGATTGTTTGCAAGAACTTCACATTTTTCTTCCACAAATTAACATAAAGTTCATAGCTTTCAAAGATGAGACATTGTGTGGTTTAATTGAGGCTTGCCTAACCCTTAGAGGTGAAACATAATCTCATTATCTCTTGGCAATGGTCGCACTGAAGGGACACGGAAGTAGAACTAATGGTCAGTTCTAGAAAGGGAAGGCTCATCAGTGGCACAATTAAGTCCCGATGACCAAGGTTGCAATCCTGGATGATGCAATAGGGTATTGTGACTATCGATTATTGAGGAAATTGAGTATTGATGCTGGATTGCCAAAAAATTTATGATCCACAGCCTCAATATAAGAACAGCAAGAAACAAGAGCGGCCAAAGGAACTCACTAACAATAGTAATTGGAAGGGAAACCCAGCTGGCACCTGGCAGCAGCCCTCAACCTCCGAGCTGCCAAATAGAAGAGGATGAGAGAAATCTTGTAGGAAGAAACACATATAAAGGGAAAAGCTCGGCAATGACAAGGCGTTGCTAGGGTTTTAGGGATGACATTGCCAAGCTCGAGCTTATAGGGTTCAACACTAGTTGAAGTGGACAACCTTGGAAGTTGAGATGTCATGTTATGATTTAGGGGTTTCCACTGTGAAACTCATGGAGATGAGGTTGCAAGGAGTCGATGTTTGTGCTTCGCAAGGAAGAGAAGGATAGGGTTGGGGTTTCACAAGGAATGGGGGATACGATTGGTTTTATCACTAGAAAGAAGAGACATGGTTTTGTGAGATAGGAGGATAGCATGGGATGCGGTTTTTGTGAGGGGGGTGGGGTTGGGGCAGAGTTACACAGAGGAAGGGGAAAATTATTTAAAAAATTGAAAACAATGTAATATCTTTTTCACATATGTATAGATTTTTTATAAAGTCATTTTGTTTTTGTTGGAAAGTTGCTTTCTTGGCACCCTTGTTTCTGATAATTGACACGATGCAGTGTTTATTTTGATTAAATTATTTGACAGTCTATGTTTGGCTATGAAAATTTGCTGTGTTTCACGATGTCCTCATTCTTCAGTGTTCAAAAGTTAGATAAATAGTACCTATAGTGTTTAATGGAAATTCTGAACAATATCTTTGGACTTTAGTTGCTTTGTTGGATATATTTGGGTCTAATACAGCTCTACAGTGAAAAAATAAGAATAGAAAAAGTTATTTCAGACTGAGTGGATGAAGTTCTTCATTTTTTTTTATATTTGGTTTCATATAGTAGTTTCTGAGTGTTCATGTGATCTTTATCTCATAGAAGAACCTATTTGATCTTTTACTTGCTTAATGATATTTTAGCTGCTCTGATATATATCTGATGAATAAAGAGTTTTACAATATTGCTTTTGGTACTTTAGGTTCTTTTATTTTGCTTCTGAGTTACTCTTGCTTCCTGGCTATATGTTCACGTTGGACTTGGTTAATGATATTTTAGCTGCTCTGAGTATATCTGATGGATAAAGAGTTTCACAATATTGCTTTTGGTATTTGAGATTCTTTTACTTTGCTTCTAAGTTACTCTTGCTTCCTGACTATGATAAGATATTGTGGATCTGCTGAGCACATGAGTGTTGACGAATTTGAGAAAGGAAAAGAATGGCTAGATGATACCTTTAATCTGATTCGGTGAGTTTTACTTATATGCTACAAAATTTGAAATGAATTTTTTTATTCTGCATTTTCTTTAATCATGATATAAAAGCTATTATCCTTCTCTATGGTTTGGTATAGGTTTAACAATTTGTGGCCGGTAAGTTATTTCCAAGCATTGTCTTCAGAAGTTTCCGTATAAGCCACTTATGTGGCTGCATAGACTATGCAGCAAGAGCCAGTGTTGTTTAACTTATGGTTGTCTAGGAATATGTTGACTGAACCAATTTCTAGCTTGTTAAAATCCAAATGATATCCCAATTAATATTATTTCTTTTAATAATTTTCTTTTCCGATTAGATAAAAAGGAAATTTTAGATCTAATTAAGTCCGATATGCATATTTCCTTATGCATGGATTCTGTCAATTGGTTAGCATGCGTTGCTTTATGTTCTTGTGTTATAGATGTTGCTTAGATTTATATACAAAATATTTTATGTGGATTTCTGGATTGATAAATTTAATATTCTAAGTAATAAATGTAAATATTTTTATATTGATTATAAGTTGATTGATATATGTCACATGTATTTTGACACGTGATCTTATACATCTTTGTCAATTTAACCACTATATATTGTTTTTTTTCAAAAAATGATCACATGTAAACTTGCTTTATATTGTGGCCCGATTCCATAGGATCTGCATATGCTTTTTGAATATTGTTTTCAATTCCTCAGATAAATAATTCTTGGTGATTGTTGCAGATGTTTGCCACTTATATAGTTTATTTTCTGGACCATGTATAGGTGTGAGGATGACGGCCTTCCATCTATCCAGTGGGTTCTTGACCTTGCAAGAGTGGCTGTTCATCGATATGGTGTCCGTGGGCTTGTCATTGATCCATACAATGAACTTGATCACCAACGGGCATGCTCCCAGTGAGTATTTTTCCCTGTTTTATAGTTCCATATGTTTTCTTTATCATGTTTCAACTTTTAGCAACTGTTTAGCTCAGCATTACATCAGAGCAACACACAATGTTTCCATTCTTAAGTGAATGATATTTTTTTATGTTGAGATTTCTTTTTGTTGAAAATGGTGTTAACTTTTTAAGCTGGCCTATCAATAAGCATTACGATGTAACAGATCCGAAACAGAGTATGTAAGCCAGATGCTTACTAAGATAAAACGCTTTGCTCAGCACCACTCTTGTCATGTATGGTTTGTAGCCCACCCAAGACAGGTATAGTTTCAGTTGAATTATCCATTCGTGCAAGTGTGACTTTTTCTGAGATTACAATTTTCTTCAGCTTCAAAACTGGAATGGTGGTCCACCTAATCTTTATGATATTAGTGGAAGTGCACACTTCATAAATAAATGTGACAATGGAATTGTGATCCATCGAAATCGAGATGAAAATGCCGGTCCTCTTGATGCTGTACAGGTTAAAAAATGTTCATTTTCAGAGATTCATTCACATCCTTGGTTATTTTCTGTCAATATCTCTTTTTTTATGCATACAGTTTGTTTAGGTTTGTGTACTCAAGGTGCGAAACAAGGTCGTTGGAAAAATTGGCAAGGCTTATCTGTCCTATAACAGGTAGAATACTGTTGGCCCACCAAATTTCTTTTATGAATTAGAAAATTTTAATTGTCAATTTCTGTCCCTGCAATCAGATACCTCCAAAACTTCCAAATTCTTCTAATTTTATCTCGTTCAGCATAACACTTGTGAGTTAGCTATTTTATTTCTTGAAATGTAAAAAGAAACCACAATGTATGTGTTTTCAAATTCAGCATAGTATTCTTGTGAAGTTACAAACCAGGACCAAAGATTTGGTTCTATCCTTGAGGTTAGGGTGATAATAATAGGAGATTTCATGTCACTTTTGGCCAAACTTGCACTCCCAGTAAGTTTTCTTTGCTTGATTTTCTTCCTTAACCTCATGACTTATCGAAAGGTGCTAAAGATTCATTCCTTTTTTTAAAAATAATTAGTATCACCAACCAAGCATTTTCTTTTGTTGGCCTTCAAGGTCCGGGGTAGGTTGGAAAATGTCTGCCCAATCCACCAACGAGATAATTCGCTAACTAGGATTGTATTTCTCCTGTTGCCTCTCTCTGTTGTGTTACTCCTGTTGCCCAACCCCCGCCTTCTGTCAGGCAAATATGGTCAGAAATAATGACCTGAGACTATCTGAACAAGAGATGTTCAGTTCATTGTCCCCCGAGACATGATGCAACGGTAAGGCAAAAAGGCATCGCACAGGGACCACAATTCGATATGTTCAGTGGTGAATTTCGAAAAATTTATGCGGGCAGCTTTGGTCGTAAGAGTTTGTCTTAAAAAATAAAGTACAGCTTTGGCGTTGAATAGTGCGACTGTAGAAGCCGGGTTGAACCGTTGAGCTGCCAGCACTTTCAGATTTACTCTGGTTGTCAGTAGAGACTTCGCTTAAGAGAATTATGAGTTCTCCGAAAGAGATCCGTGGAGCTGGGTCAGTCACTCTCAGAATTAGTTGGGCTAAAGATTTAGATATCTAATACTAATAATAATAATAATATAAAAAAAAATTTGCTCAGCCCATTGTGCCAAATTTTGCTTTGGTGGAATTCAAATTAATCTGCTTTAGTGCATGCCAGCGACAAGTAAATGTTTCCAGCAATTTTTTGAGTGGTTGCTTTTCGATGCAGTACTATTCTCTCTTGTATTCAAGTTCTATGATAAGATGCTTCATGTGTGCCTTCTTTTGTTCTATTCGTTCAGATCCCCAGATTTTTTATTTTTTTTTGCTTGAACTTTCAAAAAATTTAATCATAAATGTACTTATCAAATCTTTGCAGGAGCATAGGAGAATACAACGATTTGGACTAGAGGTTATTCTCATGTTCAATAAAGGATTAAATTAAGTGTTGCTACTGTGATCTGCTTATGCACTCTGAGCCAACAAAAATATTTGTGGTCCACCCAACCAGTCTTAAGCTCAAGCTGTAGCCGGAGGAGTGAAAGAGAACAGACCGTAAAAGCGGATACAATTGGAGCACTGGTGCATGATGTGGGTTTGAAGTAACTACAAAATCAACTTGTCCAAGGATTGAATCCTTCAGCTAAAGTTGAGATGTGTTCTTTGGTGCCGTCCATACCTAAATTTTCATATGTTCCTTGTTTAACTTGTGGATTCGGAGATAAGCCAGGGAAGAGCAAGTTTGTTGGATTAAAAATGCTCTAGTATTGCTCGATAAAAAGGATTACTCTGTGATTATGCCCAATGAACCTAACAATATCTCATCTTTGTTATATATTGTTTTTTTTTGCTCGTATGTTTACTTTGTGCTTGTTATGTGCTTCGCTATGGTTAACTTCTCCTTGATGAAGTTTGTTATCGGAATATAAGCTAAACTTCAACACTTGTGCCAAAGATGATATTCATCCTTCCTTCCCGAAAGTTAATGATGTAGCTTTTTCATAAGTTTTATTATAGACAGAAGTTTGATTCTTCTCACTAATAGTATTGATTTGATCACACATGAAGGAGACCATAACTCAAAATACTTTTTTCATTATGTTCGTTATTTCATATTTGTTTATCCAGATAATAAATTCTGAATGCTTCCATGACTTTCATTACTGCATATAGCTCAGCATCAATTGAAGATTTAATTGGGTTAAACCTTCTGCTTGCATAAGCGCAGATTCGCTCTGAGAACTTGGGATCATATTCATGCATTTTCCACTTGCATATTCCTTCCCATCCGTCCATGCAACCGTCTACTTCTAATAGTATAAAAGTATAAAGCATTGCTCAGGTGGTACTTCTAGATTAGGAAGTTGTTGTACTTGCTGCTTGATCTTTTTAACTAACTCCCAGTCTTAAGTGTTCATTCTTTTTTCCTCTGTGCTACTAGTTTTTGCATATAAAGGACCTTTCTGAAACACTAAGGTCATCCTCTAAAGAACTTGCTCACAATCTTTCTGTTCTTCATCACCAAATTTGCTTATCAGGACTAGTTTATATTAAGAATCTTAAAGTGTGTTTAGAA
>JBAMHZ010000048.1:403715-435480 GCA_037177395.1 Alpinia galanga | reverse complement strand
TGAACAGGTATTTGCGATTCCAACATATTATTGTTTATTGTTTTCATCTCACTTGTTTTGATGTCTAACCTCCAAACTGAAAACTTGAGCATTGGTTTCTAAAAGACGTAAAGTGGTCATAGGCTGGGAGCCGTGAAGTACCACCGAGAAGGTGAAGAAACTATGTTTAAGGTAACAGTTAGGAGTCCAAATTGTCTAAACAATGGGAAGAATCAATACAACAATGGTATTTAAAATTGCATGCCTCGGATCTTGAATACCTTGACCTTTCTGAAACACCAAAGCCATCCTCTAAAGAACTTGCTCACAATCTTTCTGTTCTTCATCACCAAATTTTCTTATCAGGACGAGTTTATATTAAGAATCTTAAAGTGTGTTTAGAAAAACTAGAAGCCCAAGAAAAGCAACTTCAAAAGCTTCAAGAGTCTTTCCTAAACCTCCTTTCCGAAAAACAACAACCCAGGCAATCTGATAGGTTCCAAAGGATTGAACAAAAACTTGACCATATTATTAAACTCCTTTCTGGATGAGTCATGTTTTAACAAAAGGAACCAACACATATAAAGAAGCTCTTCAAGCTACTGATAGTCTTGAACCACCTTCTTTGGGTTTCATAAAACCTAGTGATTTCTTGAGTACCACAAACCAAATAGCCGCTTTAGTTAAACAGCAGAATACCCAACTCTAACTGTTGGTACATATTGCTGAAGCAGTAGACGAGATCAAGTCAGATCTCAAAGCCATACGTAGGGAAGGAAAAACAGTTCCTGCTTCCTTACCTGAATCTCTTATCACCAAACTTACAAACCTCACCTTAGGTCCTCACGAAAGACCAAAGGAATCTAGAGGGAAAATTCTGGTATTTCGGGATCCTCTCAAAATTTTATAGGAAGAAAAAGACAAGGTTTATGACAACCAGAACCAGAACAAATACAGAGATCACACCGACTCCACTGTTGGAAGACCAAATTTGGGAATACCGTCGCAATCAACGACGACTTCATAACATGCAGAGGGTCACACACCGGATTGGCAGATTCCTTGGAGGGGGCTCTTCTCTTTTGGCAAATTTTAAAATGTAAACTGTTTTTTTTTTTTTTTGGTTTAATGTTAACTAGCATATTGCGCGAATACAATCCAACCAGCATCGCACTTTTTAATTTAAAAAAAAATCGATCGAGGGTTAAATACATAAAATGGCTGACTTTATTTATTTGTTCTTGAAGGACTTAATGGCTACATTACTAATTAGACAAAATAAAATTAAAAAAAAAAAGAATCTTGGTAACTAATTAATGGTTGGTCATGCGGAGGTGGGTCCAACGCAAATTAAGAGAAATCAGTATTTATTTATTCACTGGTCTTAAATGTTATTTACGCCTTTATTAGTAGATTACACCTCTTCGTTTCTTCCCTCCTTTCGCGGCAAGCGACTCCCGAGCTGTTCGACCTTCCCGACGTCGACGTCGACGACGACGACGACGACGACGATCACGATCGAGAGCTAGGGTTTGGGCTGGTTCCTTCTCCCAGCGATGTCGCGTAATTCTGCTGATTTCGACCTTCCCGACGAGATACTCTCGGTGATCCCCACTGACCCTTACGACCAACTCGACATCGCGAGACGGATCACCTCTCTGGCGATCTCGTCCCGGGTTTCCCGGCTCGAGGGGGAGGCCGGGCGATTGAGGCAGAATATCTCAGACCGTGATCGCGTCATCCACGAGCTCCACGAAAAGATTGCTCACCTCGACCGTATGGTCCAGGAGTCCGATGCCCGTCTCAGGGAGACGCTCAAAGAGAATGTGAGGCGTTTAGGCGTTTGATTCGGTTTCGTAATCTCCTTCCTGGATCGGAATTGATCAAATGGTTTCTGGTTCCTTTTTTTTTCTATTCGATTGGTTAAAGGCTAAGCTTTTGAAGGAACGGGATATTATGGCTGCGACATCCACGAAACTCGCCAAAGACTTGTCCAAGGTAACGCTATATTTTTCCTTCTGGTGGTTTAAAGATCTTTCTTTTCAACCTCGGCCTCCGATTCAAAGTCGATTTCTTTCTAGAGATATATGGAAGGAAACCTTGTTGTTTTGGTAGATTCTTAAGTGTATTTTGCTCTTCTGGAAATAATATAATACAAAAATCATTGCATTTATCGACATTATACAAAGAAATGCATAGAATGGTTATCGGACATTGATTAACTTTTGGGGGCAACTAAAACATTGATTAACTCTTTTATGATTAAGGTGACGGATCTTTTTTTTACTCCACAGCAGGAAAAACTTTGGATATGTTTTCCAATGTAACTTTTCCAAAAAGCAATCAAATCAAAGAAAACTGACACTAGAGCAATACTTGAAAGTTCAATCTGCACTGCAAATAACTTAAAAATGAAAGATCAATCTGTGTTCTTGATCAGTGTTTTAGGTTCTGTATATATTGCATTGTGATTTTTGGTTCTTTTGCGAGGATATCATTGGAAGTTATTTAGTATCAGCCTTAATGTTGGAATGGTTTTCTCTCTAGCTGGAAAGTTTCAAGAGGCAGCTGCTGAAGTCAGTGAGTCATAACAATTTATCTGTAAGTTTAAATCTATGAATGTACAGACATTATACTTAGTTCCTCTTTTGATATAGATCTAGCATTTATGGAAATCACTGAAAGTTTAATGAGACTTAGTTTTTCTCACTTAGCAACTATCAGAAACAGTTCATACTGGAATGTATCAGCAACCAATTGCCAGAGTCACTTCATGGATTGGTAAATTAGTGTCTGAAATTCTTCTGTTTACGTTATTCCTGTTTCATTATATTTCATTTTTTTTTTGTAATTAACATAAAATGCGTTCGGGCTTCCCTTGCCAATGTTTGAATTTGTCTAAAAAGATGACGCTTCATTTAACCACTTTGAATTGGATGAAGCAAGTGGATCAGCTGAAAATGAGGATTCAACTCAGGATGGTACTCACATCTGGGCTTCAGCTATATCAAAGGATTTGATGGTTCAAGGCCTTTAGTTGCTAACCATTATAGTTACTTTTTCTAACAGAACCAATACACGTGCCTCAATTCTCAACCAGGCAACAAACTACTCCAAGGCGGTCACCTAACGGCACACCAATTTTCTCACCAGCTAATGGTTCTCCTAAGGGGCTCGTACGTGGAGGATCATCACCTAGAGTTTTGTCACGCACACCATCGCCAATAAAGTCTCAAGTTGAACAGCGCACATCGCCGCCTCCAATTCAGCGATCCTCTCCACCAACTTCTCCTCCTAACAGGCAACCTTTGCCAGGTCAGTAGATTCTGGTGTCACCATAGGACAAGTAGTTGATGCAATATTTACAGGCTCTAGTTTATACTTCCAGAACGTGCTCCTCGTATAGAAGGGAAAGAGCTCTTCCGACAAGCCAGGTTAGTTTTCTATTTTATTTTATTCCATATCGAATAAGTAATAAGCAACATGTGATAAAAAAGAGCTAGGCCTACGCTTTTTGTATCCGAAAACTAGCAAAAGAAGCTTTTTTATATATCTCGTTTCGGTAGGGTGGCTTCATTGCTAGTAAGAGACCTAAGATATCATAGTATTCTATTTCTTATCCTCCTCCATGAACTAATTTTACGTTTCCTGAAATAATTTTTATAAAGCCACAGTCTTTTGCTTGAAAAGGTTAAGGAGCAATTTGCCTTATTTTTTTTCCCTTCTGTTTATCCATCACAGGATCCGACTTTCCTATGAGCAATTTGCAGCATTCTTAGCCACTGTCAAAGATTTCAATGCTCAAAGACAATCACGCGAGGTATCAAATGATTTATTATGACCTCTTTCCCTTTTGAAACAATATCACAACGATTTCACATGCCTGACTTATGAAGGAAACTCTGGCTAAGACGGAAGCAATCTTTGGCGCAGAAAATAAAGATCTCTATCTCTCCTTTAAGAGCATGATAAATCGAAACCGACAATAAAGTTTAGTTTGGTGTATGGCGTCCAATTCTGGTATTGTGTTTTTTTTTAATCTATTGTAAAAAGGCATTTCTTTACGCTTTAGCTATAACTCTATCTTAGCGATTGAATTTCCGACTGTGAAAGTCAGCATCTAGTCGAAATCTGTCTACTTTCTCATTTTTTGCAGGTGACATTCGAATAACAATCCCGTGACCGATTGTGTACTGTTATATTCTATTGTCCAAAACACTTTGGATCTTCGATGATGGATTACACAGTGCTTGGTGCGAGGTAACACTTTTGACAGGACCGCGTTGCTGTTCACAAAAGAAACTTTCAACGACCCCAATGGCCATGTGGATTTGCCATTTAACCACACTTTAATTTTTGGTGCTTTGTACTAAAGAGTATGCATTCTTGGTAATCCTTAACATTTAATTGTGAATAACATCGACGTGACAGATTTTGTAATGTTATATTCTATTGACCACAACACTTTGGATGTTTGATAATGGATTACACAGTACAGTGCTTTTGCTCATTTGTACTGTTATGCATTGTCATGTTGGTAATGAAAGGAACTTTCAACGACCACTGCGGCCATGTGGATTTGCCATTTAACCACACTTTAGGATTTCAGGCGTTCTGTACTATAGAGTATGCATTGCAGTTAATCCTCTAGAATTTGATGTGAATAATAATAAAATGAGTTTTAGATTTAATTAAACAATATTCACACTAATCTCCATCAAATACTATATGCAGAATTTGGTCTAGTCTTTCTTGCATAGAAGAAACGAAACAAAATAAAGTTGTATAATGGCATCATCGAGCGTTGTAGCTAAAACCCTAAACCTTGATGGCATCAATTGAGATAGGTCAGTTTAGGTTGGTAAAGCCGAGGGGATTCCTGCCGGTAGGGAGCAAGGCCAAATGAATGTGGTCGGGTATTGCCATGTGTTCTGGAAATAAGTCCGACGGTAAGGATTCCAGACGTGGATCCTCATTACGGGTTTCAATTGGAATTGGATAGGTTGTGCACATCTTCTTTGACGAAGCACAGTAGAATGCTCTGTCCCACATGATTCTTCTTATTGTCTATAGACAATCCTCGTATTCCGCTTATAGTATTTGCATAATCTACTGACACGAAACATAATCAAAAGAATAATTATGAAAAAGAAGAAAAAAAACGCCGTCTGTGGGAATCGAACCCACGACCACGTGGTTAAAAGCCACGCGCTCTACCAGCTGAGCTAAGACGGCTTAACAGTTTCAAACTGCTTGGTTTCTTCTCCTTCTGTCTTCCTGCTTCGTACTTTCTCCGACCATTTTTGGCTCCATCCGACCACACGTTAAGCACCGGCCGATTTCAATGTGCTTGAATCAATGGCCGAACAAAAGCATCCTACCACATTTTTTTTAACTATTATTAATTACCTCCTCCTCATCGATCATTCTATCTCGATCGACTTATTTACTAACCCCTTTCTTCTACGTACTCCACCAGCTCGATATTCTCGATCTCTTTTTCTCCCAATATGAGTTTAATTTCTATGCTCAGCAGCAGCAGCAGGCTCCTCCTCCTCCTCCCCAAGGTATTCTTCTTCGATTACTTGCGCCAACCAAAGCAATTTTCTCCCCTCTAATTATGAACTAATTCCCGCATAACTTCCGCCGCAGTTTATCCCCCACGACAATCTCTGCAAAATATATAATCCAATGGTGTTAGTGATTAATTACCTCCAATATATATCCATGTTCTCTCAATCAATCTCGCTCATCTGTTATGGCTTGCCTGTCCATTCATCGAACTTCAACTGAGAGACACAAGAATTATCATCGCCACAAAAGAGAAACATGCAATGCACCTCCCTGTGAATGGGAAATTGCACTTTTAATAACATGTTTCAAAGACGACGGTACTACAAAACTATCGTCAATATCGATACTACCAAAAAGATTATCGATAGCTTCAGCCTAAAATAGATGCCCGAGCATGTCACTTCACAGTGCAAAATTGCCTACCCTGAACGGCTGAACCACGCAGTGATATTTTAATGGCCTCGTTTAATATGATAAGACGATAAATACGACACAAACAATAGGACAATGAAAGTACACTAACTGCTTGCCAAGTGGTGGGTTTAGATATTAGAATGAAATATCAAAAAAGAAAAAGAATAAAAAAAGGAGAATAGGACTATCAGTTCGTGGATTAATTTGATTTATGAAATGTAATATATTTCATTCTTATAAAATATTTATTTGGTTCTGCCGAGTCCCCTTCATCGATCCATTGGGGTGGCTCCAATGCTTAGCTCGCCCAAAACAACACCTGCCCTTACCGATTCGCCTCGGGATTCGTGTTGTTGCATCATCTACCTTAGACCATGCATCGGATGGACAGCCTTAACTAATCAAGGAGCAAACCCGCGGGCTTTCCAGTAAACCCCCTCGTCTCCTCGCGCCTGCACGCCCTCGCCGTCGGTGCCAGCTCCCCCACGCGCTCAGAGCAAGCCCCGCTCCCGCAAGAGCTCCGACGACTCGCTCCCGAGCTCGAGTCGGATAACGAGGGGATTTCACCCCTTGATTCCGCGAAGAAGAACAGCGTCCGCCCGGAGAAAACGACGCCGGCTCTTCTCCGTTCGTTCTCCACCGGGGTAAACGGGGAAGAGCTCTCCAGTCTTCTTCGTTCTCCACTGATATAAATATAGCGCAGCGCTTTCACCTCCATCAGTCGGCGAGATGCATCTCTCATCCTGTTCCACTCTCTTCTCCCCTAAAAACCTATCTTTTCCGGTGAGATTCTTGCCCTCTTCTCCATTTTATCTGTTTGTTTTTTTGGTTGATATTTATTTATATTTACCTCTGCTTAAACAATAGTTGACGTTATTCTCTGCAGGGCGTTTGGGATTGGAGAAAAGTACAAATGGCGCCCAAAAGATCATTTTTCCTGAGGAATTTAGCGGTAACGGCTGGTCATAAGAGGATAATTTTTGATAATGATTGCAGAAGGGCGTTGCTGGCTGGGATCGATAAACTCGCTGATGCTGTTACCGTTACGTTAGGACCTAAAGGTTTTGGTTTTGGTTTTGGTTCTTAGCGTTTGCAGTCCTGAACCTCTGGAGTGATATTTTTGAGTTGTTATATGAAAGTGATTGCAGTCGCGTCGTGTTTAGCTTTCCCCCTTGATTCATTTTGTATTTGAATGCTTGCTATGTTGCCCCCTCTACCAAGAACAAATTCCGTCAACCTCTGGTAGATATGTGGTTAGGACATAAGACAGTGAAATTAGCATGGTCCATCTCCATTGTTTTTCTTGTAGCTCAAACTTGAATGTTTGAATTCTTAACAATTGCGTCACATCCTATTGGGTTTTCTGCATCTCTGTGTACGATTATCTATTTTTCACGCACTTCTGTTACAAAATGGTATGTGGAATAAACTTCTGCAAAGTGAAAAATTATTTATTTTTTCACCTAAGGTTACCGATTCTAATATGAGAAAGGTACCCTTGATCAATTAGGTTTGCAGTATCTATATGTTTTATTATCACACAGACATGGTCATCTACACCCTGTTTGAATGTATGAGGAATTCTGCATTCTGAAATTTATAATTTCAACATCGTCTACAAAGAAATAAATACCATGGGAGACGTTAATTTGTTTAATGCTGTATAAACAGGGAGAAATGTTGTTCTTGATGCAAAAGAAGTTCCAAAAGTAATCAATGATGGCGTGACAATTGCTCAGGCCATTTCACTGCCTGATGGAATAGAAAATGCGGGAGCAATGTTAATCCAAGAGGTGTGTGATTTTTTTTGCTTGTATCTTTACACACTTCATTCCATGCAATGCTGAAATTATCATATTTTATTTTATCTTCCTTGCCAATCTGAACAGGTAGCAAAAAAGACAAATGATTCTGCTGGTGATGGCACCACAACAGCAATTGTGTTGGCTCGAGAAATCATTAAGTTGGGTCTATTGGCAGTTACTTCTGGGGCTAACCCTGTTTCTTTAAAGAAAGGTGTAGATAAAGCGGTTCATGAACTAATTCAAGTATTGAGGAGTAAATCCATTCCTGTAAATGGAAAAGAGGATATTCAAGGTAAGGCTTTATTTCTTCTTTAGGTGGGTGCCTATAGTATCAATTTATCAACATATCAATTAGACTTTTATACCTTCAGCTGTTGCTGCAATATCTGCTGGAAATGATAACTTTGTTGGGAATCTTTTGGCGGCAGCTATAGAAAAAATTGGTCATGATGGAGTAATATCAATTGAATCATCATCATCATTTGATACAACAATAGAAGTGGAGGAAGGAATGAAGGTAGTCGGAAATGGAACAAACCTCTTAGCTTTACTCTCAGTGGGAATGCTCATAATCTTTGTGCTTGATCTTTGCAGATAGACAAGGGTTATATATCACCTCATTTCATAACTAACCTGGATAAGCAAATTGTTGAGTTTGAGAATGCTAGAGTTCTAGTTACCGATCAAAAGGTGGTAAATATTGGAGACATAGTTCCTCTATTAGAGAAAGCAACTCAGCTTAGTGTTCCATTGCTGATTATTGCTGAAGACATTTCAAATCAAGTGCATGCAACACTGGTCCTCAACAAACAACAAGGTGTTTTAAACGTTGCAGTTATCAGTTGTCCTGGAATTTTGGAAGGCAAGAAGGCCCTTCTGCAGGATATTGCTCTCATGACAGGTTAGGATCTGTCCAAATCTTCCACCTAATTGGATGAAAATTATTAGTTTTATATTATAATTCAGACGCAGAGTAGCATTGACATGTTATCAATCAAAGGAGTATCATGTTTTGACTTCTGTAGTAAAACTAACAGCATGGCTAAAATTTTCATTTATGAAGTTTGGTGGTATAGGCATCTTAACTGATGACATTTATTAGCTAAGTATGTCTGGAGGATACTAGAGGATCTTGACAAATATCCATTGTGGTTATGGATTTTGTGAAATTATTGCTATTCAGTTTGCATTTATTTTGTTGTGAATTTAAATCACTTTGTTTTCATTCGTAACCTTGTTATCCATAATTGTTAGTTCCATTTTTTCCCTCCACATTGCATTTGTGTGATTGTCCAATTTGTTCTTCATGATGCCTGCTTATGTCATGTTCAAAGTTCAGATCTTACTTCTATTTATATTGCAAGAGACAGGTGCAGATTTTATTGCTAGTGAGCTAGGTTTGATGCTTAGAGATGTAACATCAGACCAGCTAGGTATTGCACAGAAAGTGACTATAACAAGTAAGTCAACAACCATTGTTGCTGACCCATCTATGAAAGCTGAGATACAGGCAAGAATTTCACAGATAAAGAAAGATTTGGCTGATGTAGATAGTTCCTACCTATCAAAGCAGTTGTCTGAGAGGATAGCAAAGCTTTCTAGCGGGGTAGCTGTAATCAAGGTCTGCCCTATTTCATCCGTTTAAAACTCCTAGTAGTACAGTCTAGACTAGAGAACATTCTTACGCCCATATATTTTTCAAATTCCACATAGGGAATTCCAAGGAAATCTAATTTTGGATTGTTTCAATTTGAGTTATCACTATGTTTCTTGTTTTCTGAAGAAATGCAAATGATAGGTAGGCGCTCCAACTGAAGCTGAACTCGAGGACAGGAAACTTAGAATCGAGGATGCAAAAAATGCAACTTTTGCTGCCATGGCTGAGGGTATAGCACCAGGAGGTGGGGCTGTATACGTGCAGTTATCCAAGTATATTCCAGCCATAATTGATATGCTTGAAGACGCAGATGAGCAGACCGGTGCTGAGATAATTGGAAAGGTCTAATCTCTGTCTCTCTCCTTTTTTTTTTTTGGCTTCTTCATTGGTTAAGGCTTACAACTAAATGATAGCATACTACTGTTCTGAATTGATTTAAAATACTATTAAACATTCCTTTTGTGAATCTAGAACTAGAAATCAATAGTCTTGGAATTTTCTGTCAATTATTGTCTTATCGACATTGGTGTTCTTTAAGAATAATTAAGCAATCTTCTGGGTGTTCACAAGCATGGAACACTTGAATGCTGGTTTGTAGAATCATACTAATTCAACTGCTTCATCATTACAAATTATATTTCTTTGTTGGTGCGATTCCACTGAAAGGCGATTCCAAATTATCCATTTGATGAATCATTTAGGCGCTTCTTGTACCTGCTGCTTCAATAGCTAGAAATGCTGGGTATGATGGTTCAGTCATTGTGGAAAAACTTCTTGAAAGTGAATGGGGAGTTGGTTACAATGCAATGACCAATGAGTTTGAAGATCTTTTCAAATCTGGTGTGGTGGATCCCTGCAGAGTTTCGAGATGCGCACTCCAGAATGCAGCATCAATAGCTGGAGTTGTCCTAATGACCCAAGCTGTTATGGTTGATAAAAGGAAAAAGCCTAAGCCTGCTGTTCCCTATGTTCCCGGAATTACTCCATAACTAGAAAGCAGTCTGAAGGTTACGTGCCAGCTCTAGGACCTGTCAAATGGTGCAAATTCCATTCTGCCATGACTGAGATTTGAGTTTCCGTTTTGCTTGTCGTTAATACATGGCATTCAAGGGTGAAAAAAAAATGCTGTTTGATCAAAAGTAGTTGTGACTGAAAGATTAACCCTTGTAACGGGTTACATAATGACTCCAAAGCTTCGAGGATGCTGTCTGTTAGGAAATCCATTGTTCCGGTGATGTGCTAATGACCCTAATTCTACACTCAATTGATTTTTGCAAATGTAAATATCTTGTATAACTTCTTTTTTCTGGATATTCAATTTCTTGTTTCACTATCCACCTCGGATCATTGTTCGTTTCCCAGCGGACAGTCTCACTTGTGAGTTTGACGGTCTAGTTGTTGCCTTAAGTTTAGTTTTTTATGTTTTCTGTTCATTATCCAGTTGGCACCAACAAATCTACTATATTTCGCCAATGATTGGTGAATTTATTTGTTTCATGTTTATGATATATTACACAGTTGTTTCTTACTGTGTTTAAAATCATATATTTCTTGCAATTTTATGCATTTTGGGCATAATGCAACGTTTGTTTTTTGATGGCCAGCATTTGTTATTCACCTCGAGTTTCAAATATTCTATAATAGCTGTAATCTTTTGCACATTGTATCAAATCTCTTCCCGTTAACTTTACATTCGCTGTTTTCTTTGGTTTTTTGGTCACTACCATTCGTAGATTTGAGTATTATTACTAAAATGATTAAAGGGAATATTAATTATAAACCAGAAATTTCGAGGGCCATTTTCTATGTTCTCGAGTAGGAATTTACTAATCCAAAGAAACTTCTTTGGCAACGTGAAAATTTTACTACCAAATTTTTGGTTCTTAAATATTCTTAACGCGTGGGCATCACGTGCTTGGAGTCTCCCATTCGATTCAAACTCGATTGCATTGTGCCCGCCTGCCCGTCGACCTCGGCGTCAAGCACGATTCGAATGCCTCAGCGGTCAACAAAGACACCATTCCGAAAACGAAGCCAATCTTAGACGGTCCCGATCAGTAACTTCGACAATCCTGGCCGTCAAATTACAGCCCACCGTAACAAGCCCAAATCCTTGACGGCCCGTAGATTTCAAACGCAACCTAGCGCAGCATAGCAATTTGGAACACTAACCTGCGCAGCTCGCTCACTCGCCCTATAAAGCATGTCTATCGATCGAAGCCACAAGCATCACTTCTTATCCATTAGCTGCAGCCGCGGATTATCGTTGGTTTGAATCGCAATCGCATTGATCCATTGCGTCACGCGAACTTCGTTTCTATCTGCTGATCGGAGATCGAAGAATGGCGACGAAGAAGAGTGTTGGTGCCCTTAAGGAAGCCGATCTAAAGGGGAAGAGAGTGTTCGTGAGGGTGGATCTCAACGTCCCCTTGGATGAGAACCAGAAGATTACCGATGACACCCGAATCCGTGCTGCTGTTCCCACTATCAAATACTTGATTGAGCATGGCGCTAGGATCATCCTGTCTAGTCATCTGGTGACCCCTTGTCGCTTAAATCGATCTAATTTTTATATTGCGTTGTTTGATCATCAGATTGTCGTGTCTATCCGTTTCTAGTCGTTGCACAATGGAAGGGCCTGAACTGGAAAAAAAACGGCTTAGATTAACTTCATTATTAAATCTTTTACCACTGGAAACAGTGTCTGACATGCTAAATCAATTTATGTGCCTCTCCGCATACTAGTTTTCAGCTCAATGGCTTGACGTCCCCGTACCACCAGGAGATGAAAGTGGTAATGGTATCGTGCTGCAGATGACTTATTTGGATTATCCATTTTGTCTTATTGAGTAATATTCCTCTTTTAATATTATATCTCATGTTGGGCAGCCTTTCCCTCTATGAATTTATGAGAAACTGGGATTTCAGTGAAAGTAATCACTCTGTGGCAATTATTGCCAAAAATTTCCCTTTCAGTATTCTTTTATGATTATGGGATTATCTTGCCATTCATACGCTATACTGGAACCTATGATCCAGAATTTGGTTAGCCTTATATGTTTGTAACTGAATTTTTAATTTGTATGATTCAGTCACGAATTTCTAGTCCATTTTCTATTTAAAAGAAAAAAAGAAAAAAATGAAAATTTTTATGTATATCTGTCTCTTCCTGAATCAATGTGATTGTACGTTGTAAATTTACTTAAGATTGCAAATATGCGTTGTAATGTTTACATGTTTTACATACCAGCTTTGTTGAAATTGTGTTTGCGTATTGGACTAATTCAGATATCCAACACGGAACTGACATTAACCTTTAAATTCATAGGGTCGCCCAAAAGGTGTCACTCCAAAATACAGCTTGAAGCCTCTTGTACCTAGGCTATCTGAGCTTCTTGGCATTCAGGTGATAATTTTTCCATTAACCTTTAGTTGGGATGCCCCTCACTTGGTCTCATATGGATAAATGTGTGCCTCCTCTCAAAAAACGAGTCATTTTAGCCTGGCACAGTTTTCAACCCACTTATGCATCGTTTCGGTGTTGGCCCTGTACTTCTAAGTCATAATGGGATTGAGGAAGCATATTGAAGTTAGGATGTTCCATGTAGTCCCGGTGGTTTATGGTGTCTGTATATGAAGAGCGTGTGCGGCTTATGGTGTTTCTATATAAAGAGAGTGTGGTTTATGGTGGTTGTATATAAAGAGCATGTGTCCCTCCCTAGTGATTAATTAGTTTGGTTTAAAATAGGTTTCATCCCACTTTAACAATTTATGATCTAACATTTTGATTTACTTAACTAGGTTGTGATGGCCAATGATTGTATTGGAGAGGAAGTTGAAGAGCTGGTTGCTGCATTACCAGATGGAGGTGTTCTGCTTCTTGAGAATGTAAGATTCTACAAAGAGGAAGAGAAGAATGATCCAGAGTTTGCAAAGAAATTGGCGTCCTTGGCTGATCTGTATGTCAATGATGCTTTTGGCACCGCCCATAGAGCTCATGCTTCAACAGAGGGAGTTACAAAATTTTTAAAGCCATCTGTTGCTGGATTTCTCATGCAGAAGGTATAGTTTTATTTGAATTGGATAACTAGAAATATTCCATCCACTTAACTTTTCCATAACAACAAGGGATTTCTCTCAGTGAATTGAAACCTTCAGTCCAATGAGTTTTTAATCTCACTTGAGAGCCTTGCCATCATTATTCTAGCAGCAACTCATTTATAGCACCAAAACTTGCTGTGGTTCGACAAAAGATTTAGATGAGTTCTTTCATTTGCAGATGGAACCAAAGCCTTATAATGAAGAACATTAATATTTAAGTCCAGATTAGTTGCATAGAATCAAAGAAAAGTTTAGTGTGCATGCCATCTGATGCATTATTTGGTATAATTGCCTTCCATCTGTTCATTGCATTAGTACATCTACTAATAGTATAGATCGCTATCTTTTCTAAAGAGTTTGAGAATTTGAGACAAATGGTCAACTAATAGACTTTAATCATGATGCCAGAGTGGGAGGTCAGGTGTTCAATATTATAACACAAGTTAGATTTGGCTAGCCGAGTCCAATTCTCATGCACACATAAAGGGGAGTATTAGCTCGAGTTAAACATTTTCTTTGAAGAAACTAACAACCTAGTTATTAGTTTTTGATTTTGGTGTATCTCTATTTTGGACGGCTTTACACCATTGGTTCATCTGCCTTGGTTTTGCAATTGCTATCTAATGGTTGTTGCTGTGAATCACAATGCGATTTTCTTTGATTAAAAACAACTTTCACTTTTTTTTGTTCTAGGATACATTGTTCATTATCTAGTTGTTAAAACAACACTGTAAATTCTGTTGTGTCAGGAGCTTGATTATCTTGTTGGTGCTGTTGCCAATCCCAAGAAGCCTTTTGCTGCCATTGTGGGTGGGTCTAAGGTTTCCACCAAGATCGCGGTGATAGAATCACTGTTGGAGAAGGTAGACATTCTTATCCTTGGCGGAGGAATGATTTTCACATTCTACAAGGCACAGGGACATTCTGTTGGTTCATCTCTGGTTGAGGAAGACAAACTCAAGCTTGCCACATCTCTTCTTGAGAAAGCAAAATCTAAAGGGGTTTCACTCTTGTTGCCCACTGATGTAGTTGTAGCTGACAAGTTTGCGGCCGATGCAAATAGCAAGGTTTGTCCTTGAACTTTTAGATAGTCTAGCTGGACTTGTGCGGTTTAGCCAAATTTTGATATTAAAACACAATTTTGTTCATGTATTTTAGTTTCTAAGATTCACTGGACAAAATGTTTAAGGTTTATGATATATTCACCATTGTCCGCAAGATGTTGTCTTTTATTTTGAATATAAATTTTGTTTTTACAGGTTGTACCAGCATCCCAAATCCCTGATGGCTGGATGGGTCTTGATGTTGGTCCTGATTCCATCAACACATTCAGCCAAACCTTGGAGAGCACCAAGACGGTAATTTGGAATGGACCTATGGGCGTATTCGAATTTGAAAAATTCGCAATAGGAACTGAGGTAATTTATTGCAGAGAACGAAGCACTTCCGACCATTGAAACTTTTTGTTATTTGCTAGTGGAGTATACAATTCTGATTTGTTTTGCAGGCAATTGCAAAGAAGTTGGCCGAATTAAGTGGTAAAGGAGTCACCACCATCATCGGAGGTGGCGATTCTGTTGCCGCTGTGGAGAAGGTGGGACTCGCGGACAAGATGAGTCACATCTCTACTGGAGGAGGTGCTAGCTTAGAGCTCTTGGAGGGCAAGTCTCTTCCTGGTGTTCTTGCTCTCGACGATGCCTGAACAACAATGGCAATTTCTCATATTTGACTACGATAGATGTTCTACTTGAACTTTTGCTGACATTTCAATAAATTCCGTACAGGTGTTACTGCATGCTACCTAAATTTCAAGTCAATTTTATCAGCTTTTTGTCATATTTTTTCCAAGTACACCTGTCACTTGCAATGATTATCTTAGTAAATTAAGACAACAATAATAATAAAGTAGCATGAAGGGCACAAACCATGCTGATCATTGTCAACGCTGATGCTTCAACCCTTCCTTCTTCCATTTAAACTGCATTATCTTCCAACTTCATTACTTTTAATAAATACAGTATCAAATTTTTTCATATAAACCACTATCATCGAGAGCCATCCAAAATCTTGGGTTGAGCATTGCCAAATAAAGTCGATTATAAACGTCCTGATGAAATGCCTTCACAATTCATCGGAACCATAAGTTTTTTCATCTATTTTTCATTTTCCTTGCATTCAAATATTTGCTATTAACTTATCTAAAAGGATAATTATCCTTTTCTAATTGAAGTTAAATAAATTAAGTGGCTTGAATTGGAATAGATATTTTAGATATGACTTAAAGTTGCTGTATTAATTAGGGCAAAACAGTTTCGTACAAAATAAGATAAGATTACCTAATTATCCTTTATCATAGATGAATTAAATAATTCTGCCCTATATTTTAGATAAATTAAATAATTTAGTCAATTTGACGAATTGAGGTCATGAAATCAAAAGAGTCAAATGTCTAACAAATTAACTATATTAGGTAGGATAATGGATAAGATAAATGAACAAACTAACTCACTTTTAAAAGATTCGATATGTTACATGGAACTAATAAATCAGATAAATTATCAAGCAAATCTAACTAGCAATTCAGAATAATAATAATTAAAATAATAAAAATTATTTCATATAATTCTTTCAAATTAATATCTATTATTTATATAATTCTTCCAGATCAATTATAGAATGAAATATTTTTTAAATTTAGAAATCGGATGCTCTTTTTAGAAATATCAAACGCGGGTGGATTGGAAAATTATCCGTAAAGTTACATCCTTCGAAGACTCGAATGAAAATTTACCAATCAATTTTTTTGTTAGAATTATTATAAAATAAAGTATTTGTTTTAAAAAATGCAAAATCATTTTTTATAATGATTGACTAATTATGGGATCTTCATTTATCTTCATAGCTCAGCCACATATAATTTTCACGCCCAATCCCTACTCCGCGTAGTTGCGTGGACTCCACGTGTGGTTTTGCGTCAGTTTGTGTCATGGAGATGTCTTTGGGGACGTAATTCGGTACGCGTGCGTATGTTCGTGCTGGCAAACCGGCTTGGTATGTCGTTTCCACACTTATTTAGTCGGGTTTTGGCCCCCTTAATACTCCCATCGTCATCGTATATCCGTCGCTCTTGCTCCTTCATTTGATCCTTTCTTTGTTCTTCTCCGATCATGGCAGGTGTTCTTATCCGATCCATGCCTTCCAAGGTTGGTATTTTAATCTTTTACTAGTCTACGTCTAGCTTGTAAGATTAGATCTATAGGGCGTTCAAAATTCCAAGATTCATTTTTTGTTTGCATGAAACAATCATTATTCATTTTTTGTTTGCATGAAACAATCATTATAGATGGTTGGTTCTTCTTCATAGTCATAGAGACCGGCGATTTTTTTTTTCTTTTCTGTGTTCGATAACGAAGCATTGTTGCTTCAAAAGTGCTCTTCTCTGCTCAACTGCGAGCTACACGGGAATATTCGTCCCCTTTCGGGGGCGGTTCTTCCGGGCTAGCTGCTTTCCTCGTTCCCGTTCGCACGGCCGTTTCCATTTGGACTAGGGATGGAGGCAGCCGAGGACTTGGAGAAGGAAGATTTAAATGCAGCAATGGTGTTGGTGTTCGCCGTTGAAGGCGCCACAGCCACCTAGTCAATCAAGAGAACACCCGTCATCTCCCTCTGGCCTCCTTTCGCACAAGCATGCATATGGCATGATAGAATTGAAGTCCCTTTCTCCCTTCCCACCTCCCTCCGCTTCTTCATCTGCCCAAGTCCATGTAGCCTAGTGATTCGTGATAGGAAGTGGACGTGCAATGCAAATCCTGAAAGAACTAAATATCGGTACAGTAAAGAATTCATAATTCCTATTTCCCTGAATTTGGTAATGTGGTTGCGATAATTTTATCGATCCATTTTGTATGCATAATTCTTGCTGTATTCAATGCACAAATGGGTTTAGTACATCCTTGGACCCTTTTTTTTTTCTTTCAACAGAATGAATATTCAGCAAATATAACCTTTCCTTTAGGAGAACAGTGAATTTGTTTTAAATTGATTTTATTGATCGTCTATTAGAGGAATTTACTGTTGTTTTGATATCTGAATTAGTTTACTTGCATATCTATGTTTATGTTTTTTTGCTAGATAGTAGTTGCCCATTGTTACTTTTAAAGTTTGGGTGATTGTTTGGGGTTGCAGTCTTTTATAGTCAACTTGCATCTCTGAATATTTTCTACTTTCTCAATTGCAGGTTGGATCATTGATCAGACGTTTTACATCTGTGGGGTGGTCTCAGGAACATGCACCCAAATGCTCAACTTTGACAACCACAAGGCTGATGAGCTCAGAGACCTCTCTTCAATCAGAATCAATGGAAGAAAAGGGGTTTGTTCTGTGTCTTTCATCAAAATAGATTTCTTCATGGAATATTGTTCACTATCATCTCCCTATACCTCTGGAAGATATTTTTTGTTTACCCTATGTTTTAGATTGTCTTCCATTTTAAATGATATTTCTGTCAGGTTCAAGGGGCATGATATGTTGGCACCATTTACTGCTGGATGGCAAACCACCGATCTACATCCTCTAGTTATTGATAGATCAGAAGTAAGCCACTGATATTTTATGCTTAACTTTATCTGTGTTTATGTCATATTACATTAGAGATCTATTTCAAACTTTTAAAAATTACACATATAGATATAGATGAATCATTCCAGCCTTCCTATTTCCATTGTCTTTGTGGCTTTCTACTTTTTTCATTGATTTTCTTTTGTTGTTCATTATTTTGTGTTTGGAAAGAATTGAGGTAATATAATTGATGCTCTACCTCAACTATGTGAATGGATCAAGGTTTCATGTATTTATTTGGATTTGCATGAGAAATCAAGCTCTTAACAATATTTTTTATTATTCTTTTAGAATTAAAATTGTGATAGTTTTTGTTGTTTTAAAGATGTCTCAATTTTATGCAGTAGATTGAAATATGTGGCATGTTCCATACTTCTTCATTTTGATTATCCAATGTTGTACCGTTAGTCTATTGAAATAATTTATTTTTACAACCTATCTCTGCAAGATACATGGAATTCTGTGTTGTTTTCATAAGATTTAGAATCTATTTTGTCTTTTCTTATAGGAGTAGCTGAGCATATCTATTAACAAATTGCAAATTCTGCCAATAAAATTTATACCAGTAGCAGGCTGTTGTGATGCCCGTATTCTTTTGTGAGATATTGTTTCTTCATAATATTAATGCTATAAATAATTGCAGGGCTCCTATGTTTATGACATTAATGGGAAGAAGTATCTTGATTCTCTTGCTGGGTTATGGTGTACAGCCTTAGGTAATTGGCATCTATTTTAGATTTTTCTTTCCTCATTTATGGAAGCATTTCTCATCTATTACTATCTTTTTCTACCATCTCATTAACCTGTACCAAAAATATGCCTCTTGACATCTAGATTTGCCGATAAAGTACACAGATGCATATTTTCTGTAACTAAAATCTGATAGGGTTTTTTCACAAACCATCTCCTGCTATCTAACATCACACATTAATATTTTAGGTGGAAATGAACCGCGTCTTGTTGCTGCTGCTACTGCTCAATTAAATAAGTTACCATTTTATCATTCCTTCTGGAATCGTACCACAAAACCATCCCTGGTATGAATACATTTTTTCTAGTTATAATTCTTAATTCCTTTGCAATCTGATATAAATCAGTTAGCCAAGTCTCAATTTAGTTCTTTGCCTCCGATATATAAGTTACACATGGGCTTTGTTGTTTCTCATGTAATTATCTTGTATATCCTATATTTTTTTTGGAGTACTGTTTTCATTGTTTATCAATGGCAATCATTATTGGGTCTATAATCACATATATTACCATTTATTACAGTTGAAATAGTTTTTTTTTTTAATTTAGGATCTGGCTAAGGAAATTCTTGATACTTTCACTGCAAGAAAAATGGGTAAGGTCTTCTTCACCAACAGTGGTTCAGAAGCTAATGACTCCCAGGTGATTTTATCTACCTTGTATTGGAATTAACTAATTACTCACTGAATTTGTTTCCTATGCACATTGGCCTACTATTTGTAACTCTTTGTTTGAAGATTTCATGATTTAAACCCTTTGTAGTGCTTTTGTAGATCTTCTAGTGCTCAACTTTACTTGGAGCAACATAAAGCATGTAAACATCATTTCTCTGTCTATCCATTAATATTTGTCCTAACCAACATACCTGTTAGGGTGAAAACTTGACTGTGAAGGCCCTTGGGTTTATGGTAAAATCTAGTGTATATTTACATAGGTGTTCCTAGAAACTAGAAAGAGAACAGGACAGTTGAATACAGGAAAAACAAAAGAAAAACAAGGTACAGTTAAAATATGCTGCGCACACTTTTCCCAAAATACTTTGCAAGAGCAATAGAGCCATCTTTGCCAATTTTAGCAAATCCTGTTACTCCATTTTATGTTTTTCCAACACCATCTTTCCATATTTCTGAGGCCTTATCTAGCTAACTTTGATGGTGGTTTTACATCCTCTTTATGGCAGATTGCTTTCTTATGCATTCAGAATAACAAAGACATTCTACCATGTCAATGTCTCAGTAGTTATATTGATCTCATTGTAATTTACAACTAACAGGTGATGTATGCCTTTTGGTTTCCCATTTTCTAGATAATATAATTGTGCTTTCTTGCCTACTAACATAATCCTTGAATTGAATGTATGCTATTTTACAATGTTTCAATCAAACTACAAGTTAGAACTATAGATGTTTCTGTTGTTGATGGGAAATGCTTCTTCTAGGTCAAATTGGTCTGGTATTACAACAATGCTCTGGGAAGGCCAAAGAAGAAGAAATTTATAGCGCGATCAAAAGCGTAAACTTCCTACCTGATTCCATAAGATGTGCTTGTTTACTTAATCCTCTTAGCAAGATTTTAGACAAGAATCTATCATCATTGAATTGGGACATTCACATTGGCTCTTTCTGCAGCTATCATGGATCAACGTTAATATCTGCCAGCCTTTCAGGGTAAAATTTTCTCAAAATCTACATTGACAAACACTCTCACAAATCACGAGCTGTCATAGCAAATTTGTTGTCATCTGTAATCCTATTGTACATTTGATTATTTTTATTTCCTCTCTGGAAAATTAGCTCCTCTTTTTTCTTGACAAATTGTTATTTCATGGACAATCTGATTCATTAAACTTTTAGCCCAGGTTTATTTTTATTTCTAAATTTTTTTTCTTCATAGACCTCCAAAATGATGGAACTTCCTGACCTATATTTTTTATTTTCAAAATTTTTCCTTGAGGCAATTCTTTTACCAATAAAAATATCATATTTTTCATACAAAGCTGGTTTCCATTTTCCTAATAATTCAGGAAATTCTCGTTTTGAATAAAATATATTTTGTAAATTGTCTTTCAAGAACTATTTACCAAACATGAAGTTATATTTTTTAATACCAAAAATGTCCTTAGCTATTTATTCAGTGTCTAGTTTCTTCTTGCTGGTATTGACAATTTTCTATGCATGCTCCATCTACAGTCTTCCAGCTTTGCACCAACAGTTTGATCTGCCTGCACCATTTGTCTTGCACACAGATTGTCCTCACTATTGGCGGTACCATCTCCCTGGTATTGTATTGTTCCCTTATTAAATATTGTTTGATTTTAAATACCATCTTATTTTTTTTGGAATTGAATAATAGGTGAGACAGAGGAGGAGTTTTCAACTAGATTGGCTAACAACTTGGAGAATCTTATTCTGAAAGAAGGGCCAGATACAGTTACTGTTTCCTTTGTCTCACTGGCATACTTGACAAATATTACAACAGAATATCTTATGTTAGGTTGCTAAGTTAGAGTTTCTATCCAGATTGCTGCTTTTATTGCTGAACCTGTTATGGGTGCTGGAGGTGTTATACCTCCTCCAAAAACATATTTTGAAAAGGTTAGTGCAGGCAAATATCTAGTTTCTTTGATTAGTTCAGAAGCTATAGTTTCTCCATGTATAGGCTATTATGCTAAAATCAAGAACTTATGCTGTGTTTACTTGGTGGAGAGGCAAATAGAAGGGAAAAGAAATAGCTTTTATGAGATATGTAAATTTCATCCTTGTCCATTTCTGTCTTATTTAGGAGAAATAAAATAGAAGAAACGAATGGAATTAAATTCCTTCCACATATATATTTACTTCGAAATATAAAAAAAATCTTTTCTTTTCTCTCTTATGTCCTTCTAAGTAAACACGGCATTGGTTATTTCAAGATTAAAATAGTTAGCTAATCAAATCTTTGGCACCTTGATGAATTTTTGCATGCTGATTTTCTTATTCCATATCATTTTAATTTTTCCTGATCTATTACATTATGCACGTGAGAGTTTTTTTTCTTTAACTTAAAACCTATATTTATTTTTTTTCCATTTTTTTTAGTCTATATTTCAATTGATCTGGCCATTGTCTATGGTATAACCTCTTTCAGTTAGAAATTGATGGCGGTTGACCAGATTAAATTCTTCCTATTGATGGACTTGCTTGCTCAAAATTGAAATTTAATAACTGTGTTATTTCTTCATCTTAGTTACACAAAAGACTGATTCAATGTCCTGAATGTAGACAATACTACACCATATGACCTAGTCCTTTTCATCTACCTTATGAATTATATCCTTTATCATGGTCTTTTTTCTTTTTTGTGCGTTTCTATTCATATGAGCCGTGCACACAACATGCCCAATATTGAACTTGTTTTTTTTTTATGGCACAAATTCCTTTGACCACGTGCCATGTAAAATGCTACAAATTTAGAAGACTATAATTTGGAATGTGCTAGCTTACCCAAAATTATGAAGATTTCTTTGAAAGATTATTGTCTCAATTGTTTCTGTTTATTCAGGGCAATGCTTTTGCGAATTGTGTTTCTTGGCTTTATATACGCTTATGTAGGATGCGGGACTGGAAAACTTTCCTCGCATATTTCAACATTTCTTTTGCCGTAGGATTGTGTTTTCATTTCTTCCATCCTTACTTTATTGTGATCGATGTTAAAAGTACGCTATTTAGGTTTCCTGGATAGTCTTTCCAATAATATAGGGTTTACACAATTTTTGTTCCTAACCTTTCTTCTAAATATTTTATGACTTCTCTCTCTTTTTTTTATTTTATATTTCCAACAGGTTCAAGCTGTTGTGAAGAAGTACGATATCCTTTTTATTGCTGATGAGGTTTTGAAACGCTTTTTCATAAATCAAATGTTCTCTCTCTTCACAAAGAGGGAAACGAACAAATTTAAGGTCTTCTCTTGAATGGTTTTACGTCAGGTCATTACTGCTTTTGGAAGGCTAGGGACAACATTTGGATGTGATAAATTTAAGATCCAGCCTGACCTTGTCTCCATTGCAAAAGTAAGTCTAACTGTAGTCAATTGAAGCATCCAGAAGCATGTACTAAATGTTTGCCTTCTATGATATCATGTAGGCCCTTTCTTCAGCATACATGCCGATTGGCGCAATACTTGTTAGCTCAGAAATTGTGGAAGTTATATATTCTGAAAGTAACAAGCTAGGTGAGGTTATAACCTACCTATGAAAGAGGAAGACATTCACCGACTTGTAGTTGCTTGTGTGTTTGTTCTTATTGTTCCTAATTAAGGTTTTCTTTTCCCTTTAGGTTCCTTTGCCCATGGATTCACATACTCTGGCCATCCTGTATCATGTGCTGTTGCCTTAGAAGCAATTAAAATTTACAAGTAAATTTCTTTCTGCATTCTTTTTTCCTTTCTATTCTGGAACAAAATACAACTAAAAGATTGCATTTTCCAACCATACTGTTAATCAATCTAAGAGCGGTCATAGTGTTAGAACAAGAGGAAAATCAACATGGTCGCTACCCTTCATATGTCAATGCTTTTTTTTTCTTCTTGAAACATATCTTGATATTCCATTCTTAACTATGTTTTGCAGGGAGAGAAATATTCCTGAGCATGTACAATCCGTCTCTCCTAGGTTTCAGGAAGGCATCAGAGCATTTTCAGAAAGTCCCATCATCGGTGAGGTATATATACTATTCTGGAATCTTCAAGCAATATACCTACTTCATTTTGGATTGTGAGCAACTGTATACAAAACTCCTATTGTTTGCAGTTACGAGGGACTGGGTTGATTCTTGGAACCGAGTTCTCTCAAAACAAGTCTCCAAATGAACCGTTCCCGTCTGAATGGGGTAACTCAGCATTATCAATCCCAAATCTTCTGATGGAAGAGAGCTTTTGCATTCTGCTTCAACAAATTGGGATGTTTCGATGTGATTTCAGGTGTAGGAGCAATCTTTGGATCCGAATGCGCGAAGCGTGGAATGCTTGTCCGAGTCGCTGGGGATAACATAATGATGTCTCCTCCCCTTATAATCACTCCAGATGAAATTGATGAAGTAAGTTTTCGCATGCCTATTCTTCATACATTAAAATATACATATGAGGTACCTTTGTTTTCTCTCTGCACTCAGCTGGTGAGCATCTACGGAGAAGCACTTAAGAGCACAGAGGAGAGGGTGGCAGAGGTGCAATCCAAGAACAAAAAATAGCTACTTCATCGCATAAAGTTCCTCCAGGTGAATCGAGACTCCTTCTCTACTGATCAGCTGTGAAATAATTGTACAACTGTGTCGAGAGTAAATTATTGTACAACTGTCTGGAATAATCGAGGCTGCATCTCATTTTAATAAAACTGACGAGCCTTTTTTATGACCGTATATGATTTGTTGACATATAGTCAGTTGTATGCCTTGATTAGGATGAGATACAAACATATGTAATTGAAAACATGGTCGAGCAGGCTGGATGTTACAATATTGCAATTGCTATCGAACATTGAATGTGACAATGTGAATAGTCGACCACGATCCATGACATGCATTTCAGCAGCCGCAATGAACTTTTAAAATAAGATCATTAATTTACATGGATAAAATTGACAGTTAAAAAATAAGGTGCTGCAAAAAAGTAACAGATTTTTTTATATAAAAATACTATTTTGAATTTACTTATCTATTTCTAAAAATTCACTGCTATTGGAATAACAATCCGCAAGAATTGAACACAAAAAAGTAAAGATTTTTCTATCCCTGAATTATACTCATAATAAAAGTTGGAATGAATTATTTTATAAAATAGCATCACAGGAAGGGGGGAAAAGGACTGATACGATGGTGATATTTTATCGATTTCCAGGTGAAAGATGTTTCGCGCTGTCTCGTCCGGACATAAATCGAATAGACAATTTTTTAAAATTATAGCATTCATAAAAACAATATATTTGATATTATTTGTTCAAAAGACATCAGGCTATCGGATGTATAATTGATTAGTATAATAAGTCAATTTCACCTACTAATAATGAGTGACAATGTAAACAATTACATTTGAAATTTCTACTATAGTTATCACCAAAATCACACTCTAATTGAAATTTCAAACATGGAAATGCGTATGAAAAAAATGGAAAGATTCCAACAAATGTTCAATTTTTCAAAATAATTTAATGATAGGCTTCAACTTCCTTCCTGAAATGTTCAAGTAGAGCGTCCAAACTCATTACAGAATGATCTGAACCATCTCTCACGCGGACACTTACTACACAACCCAAGAAACATGTCAAATGATCATTCGGATAATATTTTGTTTGAAACACAATAAACACTTGCATCTATTATATCTCAAATTTCTATGAACAAGTGAAATAAACTAACAAATAGCCAACTCAAGAACTACAATTAGACCTGTCCAGTCTTTACTTCCTACTCGCCAACCACCAGAATGTAGTTGTACTGTGCTAATTGAGCCTCTCGTACCTATCACATGTAGACCACAATGTTTTCGTGAATACTAAATATCATTATATGCACGATTATGTTGATTGTTGAATATACCATTAGCCATCACTAGTTAAAGAATTATAACACAGAGTTGAGTTTTCAATTTCCAGCCAATGAGAAGGCAGTCCATGTATCTTTACTCAAATAGAGAAAATCCATTATTGTCACTGCATAAGCAGGGACAAAGGATTTATCCGGGATCAAAATTGAGCTAAACAGAAAACTGAAGTCAATTACAATACAAAATCTTGTCTTGAAGGTGTTGCAACTCAGTGGGACCCATTTACATGTGAAAACAGTTGCATAGCAGCCTACTTAGATAATGAAGCATCTATTACATAAGATGAATAA
This sequence comes from Alpinia galanga, assembly GCA_037177395.1. NCBI lineage: Eukaryota > Viridiplantae > Streptophyta > Magnoliopsida > Zingiberales > Zingiberaceae > Alpinia > Alpinia galanga. The sequence goes on along the minus strand of JBAMHZ010000048.1, from coordinate 409,717 downwards.
AAATTTGCACTGAACAGTAGCTTACCCATGGGTAAATAGGGTTGAAAACGTTACATCAGTGTCAACAAACATTGATCCAAATACATGACATTTAAGAGAAGCAATAGTTAATTTCATCAGAAAGAAAAAAACACTTTAACTAAACGTGTGTATGCGTGTATCAAAACTGCAAGCACAAATAAAAGATTTCTTTGGAAATTAATTACCTGCTCTGCATAACTTTGTGATTTTTCAGATATACAGAACAGACAATGGCTTGACGAGGGCTAAGCTAGAAAGCCCACTTTCCTTTATGGTGTTCTAAAAGGATGGCAAACATTGGTTCAACAGAGCCAAATATGGCTCTGTGAATCATCACAGGTCTTTCGTGTTTAGCTTTGTCTTTTGCAGAATAACTTGATTTGAAGCGAAGAGAAAGCAGAAAATCCAACTGTGGCCACATATTCGTAGGCTAGATTAGATGAAGATACTGTTTGTTAAAATATGACGCATGCTTTCAGATGCATCACCTGTAGAGTAGCATATTGAAATTTTCTCTTCAATGCATCAAAAACATCAATATCGATCTTTGGCCCATAGAATGCACCATTCATTGATCTGTATGAAAATTTTGCTAGCCAATTCTATTGATTCTACTAAAGAAACAAGAAAGTAGCAGAAAACTGTGTAAATGCATATAATAGGAAGAACTCCAATAGCAGAGCCAAAGGCTAGTAGTTTACAGCTAATACTTCAAACGTGTAGTCTGCCAACCATAATAATAAGAAGCTGAATACAACAAAGTTTCACCCTTGCCCAAACCAGACATCATCTTGCCTATGAATGGTGTAAACTGAAATCATAAAAGTACCACCGATTTCAAAATGTATGCAGGGAAAGAAATATTTTTCCATGCCTAGTATGCCCATGAAAATAAATATAAATTCAACAGTGGTTTGTGCAAAATCTGCACAAACTACAGTTTCAAGGCTCGGTTCATTTTGATTGTTTTTTATTGCATTCCAGCGAGAAAACCAATAACAAGAATCCAAAAAGTAACTGATGATAGATACCCAAGGTAAAACACCTGCCATGGCCTCCCAAATTCATTTAAAGCTTCTCCAAGAGCCACCTCAGCTTTATCCCACATCTCTATTTCTCCCAGGTATTTTTCAGGCCGCTGTACTGTCCAAACATCAATAAAATGGAAGTGGTAGCCATAGAAAACTGACAAGATAGGTATTACATTTCTTTTGATTGCATGTAAATCAACAGATTATAAGAGTCATTGCAGTTGATTTCTGCAGTTTTATTTAGTCACTGACTAGCCACGTGAATGATTAGAAATGCTAGGACAAATAAGACTTCTCATTTCAAATGAAAGCCAACAATTGCAAAAGTATTGTTTTCTTTATTTCCAGAAACACTCAGTCATCTAATGTCTCGTTTAAAAACATCATGTAACATGCAACCAAGAAAAACAAAAAAAAAGATCCAGACGCATGTATTTCTCTTTTTTAATGTCTAAAAAGAAATGGAAAATAATTTCTCACTAATATTTACTTATATATCAATCGACTTAGCAAGGATATATGACTAAAGCTTCCCAAAAGTAGTCAACGAAATTGAATAATGACAAAAGGTCAAGCTAGTCTATTCCAGAACAGATTATGTGGTCATAATAGGTCTACTAAAAAATATTGCCATACTACCATATATTCACAATTATCTAACAGGAAAGAGCAGAAGTACTTACTGAACCATGTTAGCAATTTGGAACCAAGACAATATTTCTTATGTGAGACTGTAGATCATTTAAAATGAAAATCTCAATACGTTTCTCTACTACAAGTTAAAATTAACTTAAACAAGAGAAAGTAATTTCCTAGTCAACAAATGAGTCATAGACTTGTTCAGATTCAGTATCAATAATACAGTCTCATAAAACATACAATGATTTAGCTAGTTGAATAGCTAAATTTTCTTAGATTGATCTAGAGGTGAGTATAATTTACTTCAGATGAGATCAAACAGCTTAGAGCCATTCTAACAATAAAAAAGTTCATATAAATTACACACAATGATTAATTATTTTCAACATACAACATGCTAAGCTTTTTTGCTAGATCTTCCCCTTAAACACCTTCTTCAATTTTTTATATCCAACTCTGCTTCAGTCATTCTCCTCCCTGACTGTTTATTTGCAAGCATGATAATTCTTTTTCTGTTAAATATTGTAATAATGCTAAGAAAAAGGCTGAAAGTTCAGATAAGCTGAAATACTTGTTGTATGTCTTCTACCTAGTCAGTTTCATCTTAAAACACTAGTTTGTCTTCTACCTATAGTTTCATCTTCATTTATTACAGGATGCTCAATGAACCTTTGTTGGTTGCTCTCCATTACCATATTATACATAGATGGGATGGAAGATCAATAGAATCTGGAAATGACTAAACTTATTTTTCATGCCTTAAGAGATACTTATGCTGTTCCGGATTGCCTTGGATCAGCATTCTTTTGATTGGAATATTTTGTAAAGGTTTAATATCTTAGAGTTAGTAGGCTGTCAAGATTGCCTGACTGACTAGCATACAAGGACAGTTTCTGCTAATGGTACGACAAATGCAGCCCTAAAAGGATGAAGGTCATATATGCTACATGAAGAAACATTTATCATCCATCAATCTTCTTCAAAAACCAGTCAGTGTTAATGTTTTCATGTTTCCCTTCTTAAATAACGTATTCTGCAAGATAGCATTAGGATTAGCTTTGCTCTCCAATCTACAGAAAAAAATTATTGACAACAACAACAAAAAAAAAAAAGCTTTGAAATATTGTTAAGAATTATGATCAGGTGAACACTTCCTTGTAAATTGGATATAAAATAGAAAAATTTATACACTAAAAACACCAACTACTGTAAAACACTTTAAGCATGATATCAAAGACCATTTCGGACAATAGAGAAGCTAATGTAAAGTATTGTACCGTTGATAGCTCCGACTCAAAGGTAAACCCAAATATACCATAGGTATGACTACTGAAATCCAATACATTCTTGACCTCATCTGTAGTAAAGAAGAAAGAGTGTGTCAAAGGTAGGATTCTGATAAGTGATACCAGAAAGCATCATTACCATCCGATCGATATTTTAAATATCCGTGAACAGACAAGAATAAGATTTGACAAAAAAGAATGTCAATTTAGTTTCTGCAAGTTCACCTCTCAAATGTAATCAATTACTAAATATACATGTTACAGAATTCTTCATTTCAGAGACAAGGTTACCCATCAACGAAGTAGCTCAAGCACATAAAATTGAGAGATAAAGAGGAAAAAAAACGAGAGCATGTACAGACATACACTTAAATAGTTGACTCGACTAGATAATTGATGTAACATAAAGTTACCGACAGGGTCATGTCAATGAAACTCAGTTAAGGTGTGGAATGCAATATTCACCATGTCTGCATATCTGGGAGAAGAATATAAAGTCCTCTAGATATTATAACACAAGATTGTGATGCGAGCGAATGTAAGGATACAATATACAACATAAGTGGTAATGCAACAATAACAAATTAACCAAATAAAAAATTGCCCAGCAACATAAACTACAACTAAAAGCAATCCCATTTTCATAACCTCTAACTCATTTTACATCTATAACATCTGAAGAAAAAAAAGGAAGCAGACAGTAGTTATCAAGGTAAAAAAAATTTCATTTATTATTCTCTAAAAAATATTACGGTTAAAGTATACTTCAATATATGGGATGAACAAAAAATAGGTTGGCACAACTAGAAACTAAGATTAGACTCTTGATATAATGAAACAACTATCATACTTGTAACACCATAGGAACCATAATGTTTTCTTGACAAGTTAGAAATTTTGAAATTTCTAATTATGAAATTATATAGATCATTCCAAAACATACCTGGCTCTCCCTGAAAAATATGTGAGCATCATCCTGCGTGAATGAATATCATAATCAAATAAATATATGCACATATACATATATATGTATTTATGTATATGCATTAGCGTGTTAGGCCAGAAAGATGTCCGGTGAGGTATACAAGTAGTAATGATACCTACTGAAACCTTCTAACACGCGTTAGGCCAGTAAGTGCACCACTGAGCTCATTACTGTGGAGCACTCCAAAAATCAGCTAGCCAAAGAGGTAATTATGCAAAAGAATTTGAATGGTCAAAGAGGATAGCAAGAGACAAGTCAAGAAAAAGAATTTCTGGATAAATATGCAAATATCACCCCTGTTAACCGGTTGTTAACCAGATGAGCTTAGTTTCACATCTCAACTAAAAATGGAAGAACTAAATGACCAGTTGTAATTTAAAACAGCATGAGCTTAACATAATAATTCTAACTAGTATAATTTTTACTTCAAATATGAGGAATGTCTACTGCTAGGTAGTCTGTCGCTATCTCAGCAATTCAAATGGTTAGGTAGCCACAAGATGGTTTAATAACTGATCAATGCCTATAAAGAAAGTAGATTGCATCCATCTAAATGATTGTGCAAGTTAAAAATTTGTGTTTGCTTACACTGGGCATGTGATGTAGCAATCAACAGTTCTCAGTAACTGACTTGCCCTTTAGCACAATAGAATGGGGTAAGAATTAGGTAAACAAAATACATTTTCAACTAAATGTTAGCTCACCTCTATATAAACAAACTCGTTGCTCAAACATTAAACAATGACCAGGATAATTCATTGGTTGTAGTCCAAATTCTTGTTTCTCTATCTGAAACAAGATAGTTACAGTAATAGCAAGGTATGGCTATACAAAGTATAAAGCATGTGAAGTCATAGAGATAAAAACTTCCATGAAATCACCTCGAAAACAAACATGTTTTCCTTGTAATTTACAGCATGCCCTGAGGTTTCCCACAATTGCATATTGTATATATTTGGTGTTAGACCTAAAGCTTGGAATAAGTAAAATAGTCAATAGAAAGAATATCTAGCATTATCCAAGAACGAGCTATTCTTCCAGAAGAAAGTAACTTCTGGATAGCCTCTCTCTGTCCTGGGCTCTCAAGAACTCAATTAACTTGTTGTAAATTCTGGTTCCATGTGGAAGGAAGAAGCAGCTCCCAGGACTGAATATTACAGAAAACAGAGGATCTATATTCCCCATCAAGCAATTAAGAAACAGGCAAGGTGCACTCTCAAAAAACCTAAGTTGGTGAAAAAAGAAAAGCTCTTGATTCTGTCCAAGTATCCTGTGGTCATGTTTCTTTGCTTCCTCTATCTGGGTCAGATACTCCTGAAAACAAAATTGTTAAAATGGATGTAGGAACCCATTGTGTGGTTCAGGCGAAGATTAATGTAAGAAACAGAAATACCATCATTATGGAGTTTTCAATAAACTCCTCACAGGGAAAAGCAATAGTGAAATTGTAAACAGATACATGGAAGATGTAAAAGTTTCCTCAGAGTAAATGATCTTGTAATACAGAAAAAGAAATGATTTGCCTAAACTTTTGGCAGAACATCCTCTACTCATGAAACGCAGCTGACAATTGAAGAAAAGATTGTGGTGTGTTCTCAATTACTTGACTGATAAAGTTAATTAAATTGGACACTTCATTAGGTAGATATCACAGAAACATGATCAAAATGAAGTAGAAACCTAAGAATATCAAGTTTGGCAAATAGAGTAGAAGACTTCACAAACCATGATGTACTACAACTAAGAATATAATCAGAGAATCCACAACTTGGAGAAAGGAAGAAATACTAAAATGATTCCACAGACTAACCCTACAGGATAAGCATTACTAGCGAAAGCAAAAGTAGAATGAGTTCATGGATCCAAGCATTGTGCACAGTTAATTAAATTGTCAGTAATTTAATTAATTAATGGACATTCGATATCTTAAGCACGGGGAGATATTTTGTACAAATAATATGTAGAGCCCATATTTATTTATGGGGTTGGTGAGGTAGATCAATGATGATCCTCTAGTGGAATGGATCATCATTAATGGAT
>JBAMHZ010000048.1:370341-383457 GCA_037177395.1 Alpinia galanga | reverse complement strand
AAGAAAAGCCTAGGTGGCTATCGGAACCTCCAAAATAGCTCCACATAGTAGGCTTAGAGAGGTCTAATCCTCCTACCATCTTGCGCAATGTATCATCTACTTTATTGTCAATGATTGCAGTTAACTGACCATGTGCCATAGTGATGAGGCCTCCTTCGATGTGAAAACTTTTAAGGGAACTTCTTGTGAATGCATCTAGACATTTTGCTCAGAATTCTCACAGACGGCGCCAACTGATGCAGTACAAAATTTTCTTCCTCGATCTTTCTAAGTTGAGGAGGGGTTCTCTCCGATTGAAATAGTAAAATCCTATATCTTTTCCTTGCCAAAGTAAACACAGGTCAGATGGTTGCCAATGTCCCGGCTAACGATCCTTTGATGTCTAAGTTAGAACCTTCCAAAGATAAAATAAGCAGGGTAACCAAGTAATAGATGAAATAGTGTAGAAAAATGAGTATTCAAACGATAATGGTGATCCCCTGTAGCTAGCAATCCACCATAAGAATAACATGTCATGCTCCTTACTAGACCATTATATCCCTTCCATAAATGAATGCACTTGTGGGAAGAGAGTATACAAACTCAAATTTGACAGTTGTTCGTAGCAGTGAAAAGGAATATTAATTGTCTATAGGCTTGGCTTATCTCAGAGCGTTGAGACCGCTGTGCCCCGTGTTTTGCCAATGATACTAACTTTCCTAGCTCAAGCAATCACCATTGCAACATAAGCATATGAATTGATTACAGGTAAAGTGAATATAATCCTTTCTAGTGGTGGCTTTGGAGAATCCTTTATGAAGGTAACCCACTAATCAGTCACATTAAGGAGAGGGTGGCTAGGAAAGAGGGAGGCAATATGACCATATGGGCCCAGTCCTAATAACATTAGATCAAATATCGGGTAACCAACTACAGATTTAACAACCACACCAATGTTGACTAGATGCTTTAAAGTAGTCTTGTATTCTTTCGTAGCACCTTGGACTGATAAGGCATCATTGATGGCACAGATTTGACCAAGTGGAATTGGGACCTGAGGAACTTGATGAGAGATCTGTCAGAGAGAACAACATTGAAGCCATCTCTCTCATGGATGAACTTCTCTAACAACTCTGTTGTATACTTTGCAAGTGATACAGAGGGCTCCTTCTCGGTGTCAAATATGAGCAATCCCAACTTCTCCTTCACCGTGAGAGTCTTTTCAGAAGTCATGTCAGGAGTCGAGGATAACGGTTTACGATCAGATCGCCGCAGAGTCAGCCAGATGGCAGAGAGAGATATCCCCCCTTTCCCTTCTCCTCCCTAGCGATGCTTTTATCCCCTCTTAAATGGGTCGGGCCCTTGATTCCAGCATCTATGAGCCAAATTTAGAAATGATAACCACAATATCAAATATGATATTGAAAATAAAAAATATATATTTAATCAATGAATAGTAAGTACTATAATTTTCTTATATAAAAATAAGGATGACGTATAAAATTATACAAACTATAGAGGTATTAAACATAAAACTTTATAAAAAAAAATAATAAAAAAAGATTAAAAAAGGAGATCACAGTTACTGAAAATTAATTTGGATTCATGTCTAAAAGATCAACAATAGAAGTTATACATCTTCTCAGACAACTAATTGAAAAGTATTAAAAGCAAAAGCAATATCTACATATGATATTCATTGATTTAAAAAAAAACTTATGATAAAGTTCTAAAAAATTATCTAGAAAATAGAGGTATTAGTTTAACATATATTGAATTAATTAAGAATATGTATGAGGAAGTATCAGAGTGAAAACATCAAATGAATTAACGAAAACATTTTCAATAACGATAAAATTATATAAAGGATCAGTTCTAAGTCTCTATTTTTTTTTACTAATTGTGGATAAATTCATTGTATATATTCAAGATACAGTATCATAGTACATGCTGATTACAAATGATATTATTTTAGTAGATGAGACACATAAATGAGTAAATATTAAATTCAAATTTTAACGAAAAATACTAGAAGCGAAAGGTTTTAGACTTAGTAGAGTAAAGACAGAATATATGAAATTTAAGTTTGGTAATATTAGACGTAACAAAACAAGTGTTAAGATAGAAGATGACGAGTTGTCTCGAACTGAGAGCTTTTAAGTATTTAGAATCTTTTTTGCAAGACGATAAAGAGATTGAGAAAGATGTTTTGCATACAATATAAGTATGATAGTTAAAATAGAGGAGAGCATCAGATATGTTATGTGATGGTAAAGTACCTCTAAATTTAAAGGAAAGTTCTATAAAATGACAATTAGACCTGCTATGTTATATGACGTTGAATGTTAGACTATGACTCAAGCACATGAGCAGAAGATGAAAATTGTATAGATGTAAATGTTAAGATAGATATGTGGGCATACGAGAATTGACAGAATAAGAAATAAGAGCATTAGATAGAAAATTAAAATTGTATTTATTGAGAAAAAACTATGAGAAATATGTTTAAAGTGATCGAACATATACTTAGATAATCAATAAATATTTCAATTAGGTGATATAAAATTATGACAAATACACATATCAAATAAGTAAGAGAAAGATAAAAAAAAAAATTAGTTAGCAATAATAAGATAATATAAAATTTATTTAAATATAAATGATGATATAATAGAGAATAGAGCCTAATGATATAAAAAAAAAATCATATAATTGGAATAAAATTTAGTTGTTATTATTGTTGTGTGAAAATGTCTATCAATTGATTTATAAATTGATTAATTCGATTTGTAAAAACATATTCAATTATTAATGTTCAGTCTCAACGACTTGTTTTATTGCAATTTTACTTTTATATTATATTAAAAGTAATAAAAAATTCAGAATTATCTCTGCTTAAATGACGGAAACTCGAACGCTTGTTTGATAAAATTAGAATTTAAAAATAATATGTTTAACCGTCTTTCCTAATATTTTATATCAATTAATTACTAAAAAAATTCTATTAATTTAATTTTCAACTGAGTCAATTGATATTTTATCGATTGTAAAAAAAAAAAATCGATTAAATCGGTTCAATTGATCGTTCAGTCCCAGCGACTCGGTTTATTGCGATTTTACTTCCTGTCATTTTAGTTTTTAATTAGGCATAAAATATTCTCTATGATTTATCTTCTCTGTACAACACACATTCATTATTTTGACTCCTGAACACGCAAGTCCATAGAAGATTATACATAGCCTACCAAATACTGAAATACTGCTAAAATTTAACTCTTATCGAACCGGATTCAGATCCCCGGAGTGATCGCGACGAATTAGAAGCTCTTCCAGTATTTTGCGATGCCAATCCTCCTCGTAGAAGAATAAGTGACCGCCGTCAGGATTCTCATGATAATGTATCCAAGGAAGCTTCATTGCGACGTAGCGTTGCACCTCCTTCTGAACGATTTTATCTTTGCAGCCCTGCCAAATGTGGACGGAGGAGTCCTCGCTGTTAGGGAAGGGATTGCTGATATCCGTGGGGTCAAATTCCCAGTTGCTGAAGACGACCATTATATCCCGGTAGACGGATTCAAACCCACCTTGCTGCCTCGCTATGTTCTTGAACTGTAAAAGTACGTGACCTGTGAAAGCTATAAATGGAAGTCAATACCGGTGCTAACGATTTAATTCGAGAAACAGCTTACTCCAGTTATTTGTCGTTCTTTGTTAACTCTCTCTCTGATCTTCTTGTCCTCTTCAGATAATACGATCGGGTTTCCTTCGGAAACAGCTGAAGCATCGAACCATTTCTGAGTCATCCAGCCATAGAAAAAGAATGGTAGATAGTGTGCAATCCGGAATGCCCATTGATCCTGCTTCGCCACTTTGCTGTAGGCCTCTGCTGCTGTTTCGGCAGGGAGACACGACCACCAGTAGTTGATCGCCGGAACAACAAGTGCTACTCCTCGTAATCTGATTTTTTTTTTTTAATAAACAATGAAACACGTCGAGTACAGGAATATCGATCAAAGGATGTGCGTTTTGCTTGCCTGTGTGGTATGTAGGCGAGGCAACTCCATGCAGAATAAGCCCCCATGGAAATTCCGATCAGGTAAAACTTGTCCCCGATCTCCAATTTATCCGCGAGTTCCTCGATGTCGAATGCCTCACTTTTAACGCTGCGCTTTGGATTTGGATCGCTCTCGCCATACCCTGCCCGGTCGAATGTTAACAAGTAGATCCCCAGTTCAACTAGCAACTCCTGAAACGAGTCACAGAAAAAGGGAAAGGAAAAAAAAAATCAGAGGGAGTCACTGAATCATTGCTACGCTGGTCTCTCTGGTTTTCTCACTTCGGATGCGGGGAACGAGTCCTTGGTTGAATCAAAGCCATGGACCGCAATGATCTTGTATTTAGCCTCGTCCTTGATTGCCCCTGATTCCTTGTAGGCCAGGTGCCTTCCATCGTTAAGCACAATCCTGGGAGCGGTGACAGGGGGAGCATGCGGTTGGCCACAGATCATCGGAGGGGGAGGTCGAACAAAGTTCTTGTAAACCCACGCAACAAAACCAAGCAGCAAGGCTACAGCTGCTACTGCTACTCTGTCGTCCATCCTGCAACAAAGGTTAGGAAATCCAAGGTAAGTGATTCAGTGTGCAATCACCTGGAGGAGAAGCAGGATAATGAGCATTCAGAAGCCCCATTGACTTTGAGTAGCGGTTGTTGCTTTTGGTAAGTGTCTCAATTCTTCCAAAACTTTTACACATTCACATGGGATTTTCTTTCTTCCTTGAACGTTTACAGCCTGACTTATTCATATTTATTGACTGAACTCGATGTCTCACCTTATTGATAATGCGGATAGCACGCCTCAATTAGCTTTATTTGCCGACTCCAATGTCTCACCTTATATACTAACGAGGACAGATTAGATACGCCACACTCTCTCGTTCTCTTTAATGTCCAAATAAAATTAGGAGATTAATCGAAACATCCTTGTGGGGTTTCACAGAGCAAAATACTGAAAATGTTTTTGATTGGATGGTTGGCTTTTTCTTTTTCTTTTTTTTGTTTGTTTTCAAAAGCGCATCTGTTTTGGAGCTTTGCTCTTTTACAAGTGGGAAGATGCGCATTGGATTCAAGCTGTAAACCTGAGAATAACTGGTGCAAACAAGTGAGTCATCAAGTTTCACAGGATGAATTCTGCTTCCCCCACAATGATTCTGTTAACTGATATTTTCCAATTGAAGTGGGTGCCTATGTTTACAAACTGGTGCATACAAGTCTGGGCCATTTTTGTTGCGAGCACCCTTGCCGATTATGAATCCAATCCAAGAGTACCAATAGCAGCTTGATGTTTAGGTGATTGAATATTAACTCGGCAGGAAAACAGGGCACATATGTGCATGATCTAATTCATCGTCCAAAATCAATCCAGAGCTCGCCCTATTATTTTTTTTTCTTCAGTTGTATGAAATGCTAGACGATACTAGCCCAGTTCTCATGAAATTTGGAATCAGTAATGGCTCTCAGGACCTAGTCAAAGACTCTCATATCGACCCAAAGCAAGCAATGTTCAAAAAAATAATCACTATAACAGTCTCAAAAATTTCTTAATAACTCCTATTTCCCACTCAAACCACTAAATTTTCCGCTATAAATGATGACCATTGGGCAAGGTAAATCATGACCATGGATAGTTTTAGGCAAGGAAGAGAGGGAAGGAAAAGAAAAACGTGATCTCACGTTGGCAATCGCCTGGAGGCTATTGGTATAGCAGAATGACATTATAAGTTCTGAATTTTTCTTTCTTTCGAGGCATGTAAATTATGTCAGTTGTTATCGTTGAATAATTTAAAAATTCCCTTTAAGTCTTTGTTAACAAGGCTACCAGAGAGGATGAGAAAAGAGAAATAAGAGTGAATTTTAACATAAGAAGGAAACGGAATAACAAATGCGTGGAATTGTGGGATTCTAAGGATAGAAAAAGGCCAATATCAAAGCAATAAAAAATAAAGGGACAGGACATAAAAAAAAAAAAGAAAAAAAGAGAGTAGATGGTCAAAAGAACCACATTGTCTACTGTCGCTTTAAATACAAGCCTGCTCTTGGACCTACGGCTATAATTTTTTTTTATTACTTTAATTTAATCCCTTCCCTGTGGTAAAGTCACGCATCTTTGGCCCCTTTCTTCGGTATGCAGCTACAATCGCTCGAGTGAACTGCGGCACGTGCCCGTTTCCACACGGGCGGAGAGGGTAAAATGGGCAAGGAAATTTAGATTTCGCTCGAGATGGTTCTCTGAATTTCGTGAAGGTCAATCAAATTGAAGTGACATCGCACCAGAATGTCCGTTTGCAATAGAATAGAATGCACATTGGCAGAGCACATGCACAATCATTGCTGTAATAGTGCACGCACCAACCCAGATAAGGAAATAGTGTGGACAAGAAAATTAAGTCGTAAATTAATTGTGACAACCAAAAATAAAGCGATACGGCCCTTCTCGACTCTCCAGCGCCAAATACGATCGCGATGCCGTTACGTTGACCACCTGCGACGACATCTTATCTAATCGCACTGCAAACCACACCGACGAATGCTCCATCTTCAAATCCACCTCAATACAAACAAATTCCACGCGCATTCCCCAACCCACCGCAAGATCTGTGATCATCTCTCTCTCTCGCCCTCTCGTCATCTTCTTTTGTTCGTCTCTGCTCTCGTCTCCACGAAGTTGCAGAGACAGTTACAGGTACAGAGAGAGAGAGAGAGAGAGAGAGATGGAGGTGCAGTTACCGGATGACTTCCGGTGCCCGATCTCCAGGGAGGTGATGACGGATCCGGTGATTTTGTCCTCCGGCCACACCTTCGACCGCCCTTCTATACAGCGCTGGCTCGACACCGGTAACCGTACCTGCCCGGTCACTAAACTACCTCTCCTGCCCTCCCCTTCCCTCATCCCCAACTACGCCCTTCGTAGCCTCATCTCTTCCTACCTCGCCCACTGCCCCTCCGCTGCCTCGTCGTCCGATGGCCACCTCGATTCCCTTCTTATCGCTCGCTTCTCCTTCCCCTCCGACGCCCCCACTCTATCCGCCGTCCTGCGCCTCGCCCAGCGCGGCGGCGCCTCCTCGCGCCGCCTCGTAGCCGACTCCGGCGCCATCTCCGTCCTCATCCGCCATGCCGACGCGACCGACACCTCCGACCTCCAGGACCTGGCCCTCCGAGCCCTCCTCCACATCTCCCTCGACGGGGACCACGCCCGCCTCGGCCTCCTTGCCGAGGGCGCCCTCGATCCCGTCGTCTCGGCCCTCCGAGGCGGCCATGCAGCGGCCCTCGCCGCCACCCTCCTCACCAGCCTCTCGGTCGTTGACGTCAACAAGGCCACGATAGGAGCACACCCTGCCTCGATCCCCCGCCTAGCGGCGCTACTCAGCGACGGTGACGGCCGGCAACGGAGGGAGGCAGCAACGGCTCTATACGAGTTGTGTAAGTTCGCCGAGAACCGGAAACGGGCTGTGCGGGCCAGTGCGGTGGCGCCTCTCATCCGCTTCGCCGGGGAAGGATCAGAGAGGGCCGTGCGTGTCTTGGGACTCCTCGCTAAATGCCGAGAAGGGAAGGATGAGATGAGAAAGAGCGCTGGATTCGTTAGGGCTTTAGCCGACGTCGTTAGAGCAGGGAGCTTCCGGGGCGTGGAGCACGCCCTCGTGGTGCTCAACTTGGTGTGCTCTGATAGCCAAGAGATGGCTTTGGAAGCCATCGAAGAAGGTGTTTTGGATCTCTGCTCTGTTTTGACCAGTGACATGAATCCAAAGATTGGGAAGAATGCGATGGAATTAGCTCTCAGACTCGGAATTTCCTCCTCTCCCCGCACAGTAGCGAACATAGGTCAGTGAAGCTACTCGATGGGTTGCTTTACTTGATATCTCCTGAAAGAAAAAAAAAATAGCAATCACCTCTTTCATCGTCTAGAGTCCTTTCTTCGTAGTTTTCTAGTATCTTTTGATAATAAATCCTGTTTATATGAAAATTGTTGTAACTTGTTAGCTTGATCGATAGTGTCTCAATTCGATATGATAGTGGTATTTCCCGCTATGTTAATGTAATTGATGCTAAGCGGCAAGATTGTCATTACAAATAGTTCAGCATCTGTTGCTTGTGGGAATGCATTCACTTGGTTTCTGATGAGTATAAATATTATGTTGCCCTTTATGTATTTGCTGTAACTTCCATCATTGTCTTTTGCTTGAATTCTTAACCACGTTTTTCAAGCTATCACATTTTAGAACTATTTATCATTTTATTTGGATTCAAACTGTGTGATCTGAAATGCTTGCCTATAACAAATCAAGTTGCTATGACAGATAATGGCCGATAATAAGCTTGTTCAAGTCAAATAAAAAGAACCTGTTTCAATATTATTTTTCCCACGAGTGATATGAAAATGACTTTGGTGGCTGCTGGTTCAGAGATAGATATTTTTCATACTTAAATTACTGTTTTGGTGGTTTGGAGTGTTGAACAAGCAGGTTTGTATTACTTATATTCGTGGCTGGATACTGGAGAACGTTTGATTTATTTCATTGAGGTGTAAAGGAGATTGTTTGTTTTGGCAGTGAAAACACCTCTGTTAAGATTTATCTAAGATGTTATATGGATGAATTGTACAAGTAACGGCTGGCAATTTGCTGGATGCTGAACAACAAAATAGGGAATGGACCACTTTGAAGTGTGGGGTGAATTGTGATTCCTGAGGCAAGAAATAGATAAATGATGAATTAGGAAAGAGTAATTTAATGATAAGGACATTACAGAGCTGTGTTGGATCATACCCAATTCTTTAAGGTAAATGGCTGCTGGTTTATTTGATGCTGCCAATGATGGTAGCAAACATAGTTAGTTGCTACTGGTTAATGGCTATCAGTACCAATAACTAATCGAACTCTTCTTTAAAGCTTGTTTCGGAATTCTGCAGCTAGACAGAAGCCAGTGATGGTGTGGTAGGATCGGTTGCTGGATGTACATTTGAGAACAATGTTGAGGCGGCCTTTTTGGGTTCATGAGAAATTCCAACATATATGAAGGGCATATAGAGTTGACAGCTTAATATTTTATGATTAGGGAAAATATGCTGTATAAAACTCTTCGTACAATCAAGGTGTTACAAACTAATGTGAATTAGAATTGCTTAGGAAAGTCTACAAAAGAATGGTTAAGTTGAATGCTATGTAGTTATGGGGTTGACCAAGTTAATGATGCGCTTGAACTTTGTTTACAGGAATTGTTAAGCGGTATGCAGGTGCGAGAAGTGGTTCAGAATTCATTTTAGGAATTAGATGTTGCTCAATTGGAATTTGAAAGAGAGGAAGAAGCAAACAAGATGGCCAAAATATGGTCTATTCATTGATTTTCAATAAGAAAAATATTTGAAGTAACAAGTGGGCCGAGGGAGGAAGAAGGCCACACTTGCTGTGCATCTAGGTAAAAATATTTCTTCGAAAAGAAACAACAAAGTGATATCATTTTCCTTGTCCAGAGGTCATATATCCCAACAACAATCTGTCGTATTCCTAGCAGCAGAGCACCAGTTACCATTTCCTAAACCACTCAATAAAAAAAATTGGAAAAGTTTGGACTAAAATAAGCAACTCATTGTTTGATGTATTCTGGATTTAGCCTCGAGGTCACATCCTCTTACAGCAAGGAATGGAAGCTGCTTCTTATCAGCTCTTGCATCTCTAGCAGTCAGATGAATGTGATAGTTCCTTTGGAGCAACGATCACGCAGTCTGTGCTTTGCAGGCATCCGGCCAGTTAAAGACAGAGCAGACAGTGGCCATCCTAATTGCTCCTGGCGAAGAAATGGAATTGCCATGTACAATGGCAATGAACCAGTACAAGATGCCATTTAGGCAATTATCATCGTTTAGACGAACATAAACACCGAGTTGTTTTTCTGTTAGCACAAGCACCAGAAATAAAAATTATTTATGTTAATCCCAACACAGATCATGAACACCAGCAAAAAATATGAATATAAAGCACAGATTGCATTATTCTCGATGCATAGCTGCATCGTAGTAAACTTACTAGAACCAGAGAATCAGGATAGTTCAGAACCAACCATAACTAGTGTAGAATCGCGGCACAAACACAGACAGAGCAACCACACAAACAAACACTTCAAAGGCAAACATACTATAATACCATACGCGCACTGATCATCCGGAGCTAAACGAAGAGACCCATATGTAGCGGTAAACAGGACAGAGGTTCACTGGCCGCCGCGGAGACGGAGCACAAGGTGAAGCGTGGACTCCTTTTGAATGTTGTAGTCCGCCAGGGTGCGGCCGTCCTCCAGCTGCTTCCCTGCGAAGATGAGCCTCTGCTGGTCCGGTGGGATCCCCTCCTTGTCCTGGATTTTCGCCTTCACATTGTCAATCGTGTCCGAGCTCTCTACTTCCAGAGTGATGGTTTTACCAGTGAGGGTCTTGACGAATATCTGCATCCCTCCCCTCAGCCTCAGCACCAAGTGAAGGGTAGACTCCTTCTGAATGTTGTAATCGGCCAAGGTGCGGCCATCTTCCAGCTGCTTACCCGCAAAGATGAGCCTTTGCTGATCCGGGGGAATGCCCTCCTTGTCCTGGATCTTAGCCTTCACGTTGTCAATGGTGTCTGAGCTCTCCACCTCGAGGGTAATGGTCTTACCAGTTAAGGTCTTGACGAAGATTTGCATGCCACCGCGGAGGCGGAGGACCAGGTGGAGGGTTGACTCCTTTTGAATATTGTAATCGGCCAGGGTGCGACCGTCCTCCAGCTGCTTTCCGGCAAAAATCAACCTTTGCTGGTCTGAGGGGATGCCATCCTTATCCTGGCTCTTGGCCTTCACGTTGTCAATTGTATCGGAGCTCTCGACCTAAAGGGTGATGGTTTTTCCAGTTAAGGTTTTGACAAAGATCTGCATACCACCACGAAGTCGGAGTACAAGATGGAGAGTAGACTCCTTCTGGATGTTGTAGTCGGCTAAAGTGCGGCCATCCTCGAGCTGCTTGCCAGCAAAGATCAACCTTTGTTGGTCTGGAGGGATGCCCTCCTTGTCCTGGATCTTGGCTTTGACATTATCAATGGTATCGGAGGATTCAACCTCAAGGGTAATAGTCTTGCCGGTTAGGGTTTTAACGAAGATTTGCATGCCACCGCGGAGACGGAGCACGAGGTGGAGAGTGGATTCTTTCTGAATGTTATAGTCAGCAAGGGTGCGACCGTCCTCAAGTTGCTTTCCGGCAAAGATCAGCCGTTGCTGATCCGGCGGGATCCCCTCTTTATCCTGGATCTTGGCTTTGACGTTATCAATGGTATCGGAGGATTCAACCTCAAGGGTAATAGTCTTGCCGGTTAGGGTTTTAACGAAGATCTGCATGCCACCACGGAGACGGAGCACAAGGTGGAGGGTGGATTCTTTCTGAATGTTGTAGTCAGCAAGGGTGCGGCCGTCCTCTAGCTGCTTTCCGGCGAAGATCAGCCTTTGCTGGTCCGGAGGGATCCCTTCCTTGTCCTGGATCTTCGCCTTTACATTATCGATGGTGTCAGAAGACTCCACCTCAAGGGTGATGGTCTTGCCAGTCAGGGTTTTGACGAAGATCTGCATCTGATTGATGGTCCAAACAGTATTGGCATAAAATTATAAATCAAAATTTATCCAAAAAAATACAGTAATCCGTGTAAGAATTTGCAGAAAATATCAAGAAGAACTTACGCCATCGAATAAGAGGATCTAAAAGAATAGAGGAATCAGAAGAAAAAACATACAAGAAGAAACAACTCAAAAAAGAACAATAACATATCGAAACAACAAAATCCAGAACGAAGCGTGTAGAAGACCAAAACAGAGAAATTGAGAAAACTAAAAAACAGAAAAAGAGAGAATAACTAGAGAAATATACCCTGAAAGAAGAGAAAGGAGCGTTGAGAGCCTCTTGCTCAGTTGAGATGATCAAATACACGGGTTGGCTTGGAACCCAAGAGAGCTTATTTATAGCGATTTGAACGAATATGATCACCGAAAGGTGAGGTTACCGCACGGGTCACCTACGAGACTTGGAGATTGCCGGTTTGACGTCTCTATGGGTTGTCAGAACCAACAATTCATTTTCACATTCTGTACCCTCCTCTACTTTCTTGGGGCTTACGTTTCTAGTCCAATCAAAATCCTAGTACTCGGCCGTGCTGTAGGAATAGCGTCAAAACTAAGGAACGTTTTCGTCCGCTAGTTCGTCTCACTCGCCCCGAAGATAACGGCGTCTAATTCGAGGCCCGCTTCGTCCGTTCGCTCTTGAAATTTCCTGCCTAATCAGATTTTTTTTATTTATTTATTATTTTTATTGATTCATTGTACATATTTAACTGAACATAACAATTCGTAAATATTTGTGGATTCTAAACCGCACTCTTCCCATATAATATATTGGTTTCCGAAAGCTTTGTTTCTAAAAAAAATTTTGGGGCCATTTTTACATCAAATTTTAAGACCATAATAATTTTAATAAGAAAGCCCATTTCTGAACCCATTAAGAGCACCGGGTATCGGCCCGAAAGAATATGCATTGCACAATTCTCGAATCTTCACTAATTCGATCATGGCGCCGACGCTTCTTTGGCTTTCTCTTCTTCCTCCTCCTCCTCTCTCCACTCCGGCCGCGGCTCGCTCCACGATCTCGGCCTCACTCCGAACCTGAAAAAGAGGATCATCTCCATCGCCTCGAATACCTTATACTCGTCCAGCACCCCGTTCCAGGCGCCGCTCACGATACAGTAGTTAGTATTGTACGGCGGTCTATGGTGCGCCCCGTGCATCTGCCGCGACACCAGCACGCCCGCCTCCTGCAGCGCCGCCACTGCCCTCGGCACCCGCCTTGCCTTCTCGTGCGCCCACGCGTGGAACTGCTGGCTCAGCATCACGCACCCAGCGCACGTTCCCACGAACGCGTGCGCCGCCGCACCGCCCTCCATGCCGTCGAGTAAGGCCTCGATCGGCAGCACGGAAAAGGTCACGGCCCGGGCCAGCGCGTGTAGGTTATTGGCAAATTCCCGGCGGGTGATCGTCCACGGCCACCGGTGGTGCCCCTGGAAGGCCTCGATCTGGGAGCCGAAC
>JBAMHZ010000048.1:351102-365117 GCA_037177395.1 Alpinia galanga | reverse complement strand
ATTAGAATCATAGTATAAAAAATCTGTATTTTATTGTTAATGTTTCAAGAATAGCACCACAATGTTGTTGAACATGAAATATCAGCACCATTGTATTTTTGAATGTCATCACTGTAGTGTTGTATTTTGGAAATTATATTTGTGGTGCTCAGAATCATAGTGTAAAAAAATATGTATTGTTTTGCTGATGTTTCAAGAACAACCCCATAGTATTGCTGAATATGAAATATCAGCATCACAATGTTACTGAATATCGTCACTGTGGTGTTGTATTTTGAAAATCATATTTGTGGTGCTGACTTATAAATTTCAACAGGACTAAGTAGGAAATTAGATAATATCAAAACCACTATGTTTTGATTTTTTAAATTTGAGCCTCTTTACATTTTGCTACGTTTGAAAGTTTATCATCGAGTAATAATATTGAAAAAAATACAATAATCTAAAATCCTTGGTAATAGATAGTAAAATAGAAAAGATTATATTTGAAAGTTATTTGTGTATACTATATTTTTACATATTATACCTTTAGCTAATAAACAAAAAACTCTAAACTCATATAAAAAAACTCTAGCAGATATAAAAACAAGTATAATATATACATGAAAATACTTTGAAAAGTAGAAAATGAATAATATATCGAATTCTACAAATCCTAATTAATATTCTTTGGAGAAGAATTAACTTTGAAAGTTTTTTATGTCGTTTTTTTAAATTTTTTTCCTCTGTTATTTTATGGAGGAAGAGCTGCGTGTGGAATAAATCATGGTATAGGAAGTATGGAGCTTAGCATGCTTTCGACGTGACATTTAGATGGTTCCGGATTTCTTTTTAATTTTAAGTGGCTCGGATGCATAGAAAAAAAAAAAGAGAGAGAAAATAAAACCATTGGCCGAAGGATAATATAAGGATTGAATATGTCTTTTAAAAATTCTAAAATTATAATGTGTCTTTTGGTCATTAGTATTGTCATTTTTTTTTTTCACTTTGCAACTGGATCCCGAAACTAATAAATGGTAATACTGACATTTATCAGAAAAAAAAGAACGCGAGGCAGATGTATCAAAATACGACATCATCTACAAACATTGACTCTGTAATGAAAATTGAAATAAAGTTACCAAGACCGAAAGAAGTGTCGGACAAGCTATAACTTGAGTTATGATTATTTAACTTATGGAAAAACTACTCTGACATTTAAAATGTTCCAGTTGATTTCTTTGTAAATGTCTCGCGTCCAAATTAGACATATCCACGATGTCCAGACCACCCATAAAGTTGTCTTTATTATCTAAAAGTATTAACAAGCCTTGTTATTTGTATATAAAAGACCAAAAAAGAAAAAAAAGCTCATTATTAAGGCATCCAATTCCAATCCATCTCTTTCCATCTCTCTTTTGTTTTTTTCCCTATCCCGTGCTTCAGAGGCTCTAAAATGGTTCCCACGGCGCTGCTTCTTTTTCCTCGCTCTCTTCCTCTCGGCGTTCCCTTAATTTAATTTTTGATCTCGATTCAAGTTCCGCTCGCCGATAGGCAATAAAGTCCTGCGCCGCTCCTCGTCTTAACTTTTCCTTAATTCGTCCTCTTCGCTCTGGGATGATCCCTAAGGAGGGAGCTTTCTTCGGATCTGGGAGGGGGCGGCCGTGACAAGCCATGCACGGGCGGAGCCGTCTCGGCGGCGGGGCGTCGTCTCCGATGCCAGAGCGGCGAGGGAAGGGTGGCGATGGAGCGTCGCGGAGCGTCTGGAGGCTGGTGCACTGGGCGGCGGTGGCGACGTTCCGGCGGAGGGGGGTGCTTCTGGTGGTCCCACTCCTCTACCTGGCCCTCACGCTGGTGTTCTTAGGGAGGTGGGAGTGGGACCTCAAGCCGCCCATGCCGGTCCACATCGGTGTCGCCGTCCTCAGGAGAAGGGTACCACCGCCAGGGTCAGTGTACCACAGTTCGCAGGTGTTTCAGAAGCTGTGGCCTTACATGCAGGCCGATGTAAACTACTCCATCCCGGTAATTATCTGAAAACTCCCATTTGGCTGTTTCTTTGCTTGATTTCCCCGGTTGCGGGGAGGGAGGGGGGGGGTGGGCGGTTTGTAGGTGGGCAGCAATGCAGCTTCAGATGTCTAATCTTTCTCGTTCTTTTCGTTCATGAGCCTAAATCTCTTGTTGTTACTACTGGCTTAGAAATAAATTTTGCGTGAAAACGTTGGAGTATTAAAACCTAGATTTGTTTTCTTGAAGCGAATGAATTAGGGTTTAGAGGCGTAGCGGAATATAATAAGATAATGATTCTTTATGAATGTTTCTTTTCCAACAAAAATGCATGAAAATTTTACTTCCATAAAGAAATTGATGCATCTGGAGAACAAAGGGTAAGGATACCTTTGCATTAGCACGTTTATTTAACTGCTGCTTACTGTAAACAGTATGATGTCGGTTTAAAGAGAATCTTAGTAGCATGGGTATTAACCTTTCAGCATATTATAGGCCACTTCTGCTTTCCTGCTTCATAGTTTACGCCATCAAAATTTTATTCTGTTTTGCATGACATGCAGTTGACAGCAGCATGGCACCACAAAGCAACTCAAAAATGGAAACCATGCTTTAGGAAGAGTTTGTCACAAGCAGGTGAGAACTCTGAATACTGCACAGGAACCTATGTCTTCCAGAATAAAAGTTTCTCAATACAAATAATGTTCCCTTAGCCAAGGAAAAATGATAAAATTAGTAGTCTTTATATCTAATTTGCATACAGAGTTGCCACCTTCAAATGGTTTTCTCATTATTGAAGCAAATGGTGGTTTGAATCAGCAACGTCTATCTGTAAGTGCTCTCACAAAGTGGCTTCTTTCTCTATACACTAGCCTGAAAGGAAGCATAACTATTCTATTTTCCCTTGAATGTAAATTCTTAAAAGTTTGATAATCTCTTGCAAGTACCCTAAATATTACTTTCATGTGTCTGGCACTAGTGTTCTATTGTCCATCACTATTTTCTATGTCACATAATGAACATTGGCCTTCTAAAAATTGGCATGTAGAGATAATATAATAATAATTATTATCTTTTTTCTAATAAAAAAAATCTATGGGAAAGAAAATAAAATAAAAAAATATGATAAAAGCTTCATTCATTTCATTTATTCCACTAGAAGAAAAGGAAGAAAATAGTGGTTTTGTTGAATCTCAAAGTATTAATTTTCACGAATAAGATAGTAATATTTCCTTCATGTTTGGAATTGTACGAAAAAATTACCTTTATCAAAAGGACATCAAACAATTTCCATTAATGAAACCATGGAAATCAATCAGATAATTATTGTATGCTTGTCTAATGAAATGCTTGTTGCTATCTACTCCAATAACAAATGACTTTTCTATTCATCTTGGATAAGGGGATTTTCTCAATTGTAGTAGCTCCGTATAGATAATGTATAGCTCAAAATCTCATACTAAAGAGTGTGGAGGTTCAAGTCCTCTTCAAGGCATAATGTTAAAAATGCCTATTTAATGAAGACTCAATAACAATCAAATCTAATCAATGCCAATATACCTATTTTTTGGTACAAAGTATTCTATCAACCCCTATTATCAAGTCCGAACTATTGGAATTGTAATGGAAAATGAAAAGACTCACTATATTCACACGAATTGTCTCCTATCTCTCTGAAGTATTTATTTAATTATTGACCAATAATCATAATGGAATTAATGGCACAGAGTCAAAATAGAATTCTGACTTAAGGTTATTATTAGTGAAGTCCAATAAATCTACTTGTAATAATATTCTAAAATCTCTTCTGGAATTTGGAAGTGTTAAGCATAGATGTTCTACACATCTTTTCTTGGAATTATATATACTTTGTCAGCATGTGCCTGTTTTATATTCAAAATGCTTAGTATCTGATGTTTTTAGATGGTTTAGCATTCATCTGGATTCATCATGTTTGTTACACAAGAAAATTACTTCTGAATTTTCTGTGATACAGATATCTGATGCAGTGGCAGTGGCAGGCTTGTTAAATGCCACACTTGTAATACCAATGTTTCATTTCAACAGTGTTTGGCGTGATTCTAGGTAATAGAAATGTCTTAAT
This sequence comes from Alpinia galanga, assembly GCA_037177395.1. Lineage (NCBI taxonomy): Eukaryota > Viridiplantae > Streptophyta > Magnoliopsida > Zingiberales > Zingiberaceae > Alpinia > Alpinia galanga. Next base: position 361,030 of record JBAMHZ010000048.1, on the reverse strand, counting down.
CCTTTGCTTTGGGCATTAAATTTTTTTTGTATGTTGCATTTGGTTAGCTGATTAGCTCTTTTTGAGTTTTAATTTAGTATATGGTCAAGCAAACGTTGTTTACAGGTTTGGATTTATGGATTTCCATTTTTTCTATCGATCAATACCTGAGATCTTTCAGCATTTTTATCAGTACAGCTGGTGCAAGGACATTTGCAAGGACAAACTTGCCCCTTGATGAGATTCTTATTGGAGCCTAGTATGCTTGTCAGAGTAGTTACAAGGGCATGGTCTATGTGCTTTTCTAATGCTCTAATTTTTAATGAATTTTGGAACAAAATTTTGTGATGCTAGAAATGAAATACTTTTGTGTAGGTTTTAATTTTTTTGCCTTTTTGTTCAAAGAACTTATACCATGATTTAGGGCACAGAAACCTACTGAATGTATTTTTCTTTTATGGCATGGTACTTTAGACATTACATCTTAGTTCTTCCCATCATGGACGCCAAGGCTTCTAATCATGGGTGTCCATGGCTCCATTAACAGAATAGCATTTTTTCATGTGAGATTATAATTTTGTAAATTAATCTTCACCAACAATAAATTTTTGGGTGCTCATGGTTAGTTTGACACTTTATGTGGTTATATTTAGTATTCAGAGTCTGGTTTTCTTGCTTTGTTATTTTAGTGGTATATAATTGTAGTTGTTGGATATTTCTTTTCTGGAAAGACTACACTGAAATACTGTCTTGATTTTGCTTGTCTCGATTCTTGTAGCAAGTTTGAGGATATATTTGATGAAGAGTACTTCACTGAAATCCTGAAAGATCATGTAAGAGTGGTAAAAGAGCTTCCTCCAGATATATTGCAGCGATTTGACAACAACATTAGCAATATTTTGAATATGAGAAGTAGGGCTCTGCAAACAAAGACCTATTATCTGGAGAAGGTTCTGCCAAAACTGATAGAATTCGGGTATATGCTTAATGTTTAAAGTAAAATATTCTCCTTCTCTCTAGTTTTTTATCCTCCAATCATTTTTATAGATTGCTTTTATATACCCAATTCATGGTTAAGGCTTTTGGATTGTTTGACTTGAATGGAAAAGAATTCTTTGGGCTTTCTAGAATTTTTTTCAAGGAATTTGCTGTGTCCTACCAGTCAATATCTTTCCAATTGTATTCATATTTCTTACTATATCATGCTGCTACTTGTGAAGGTCTTTAATTTTGTTTATTTTGTCATATATGTTTGATTGAGTGTATGCACACAATCTATTCTGAAATTTTCCATTTGTTTGGTTTATAAGCTATGTTTTCTTGTATGTCACATGTAAATGTGGATCCAAATTCATTCCCTCCTGATAACTAAGATGCATGTCCAAATTGATTCAAGTTTAAGTTTTCTTCAATGCACGAATCCTAATTGTTTAAACTTAATGAGATGCAGTTAGGTAATTGTACACAATTTTAACCATTTGTAAACAGATTCAGAGTCTTGAAGGTTCCATTACTTCTTTGAAAATTGAATAGATTAATCATTAATTGATTGGTCATTCGGTTATCATATAAATTTGTGCAGATACTGATTCAAATTTGAATTGTTTAGTCTTTAAAAAATTTCGGACTGTTGTCCTTTTGTGATTTTAATGTTTACTTCTGTGTTTATGTTCAGAGCCATACGAATTGCACCCTTCTCTAACAGATTGGCTCATTCGGTTCCACCCAGTATCCAAGGATTGAGATGTCTGACCAATTATGAAGCACTGCGCTTTGCTCAACCAATAAGGGCACTTGCAGACAAAATGGTAGACAGAATGATAACAAACAGTTCAAAAAATGGTGGGAAGTACATCTCAGTGCATCTTCGGTTTGAACAGGTCTTTTGTGATATTCTTGCAAAAAATTTGTTTATGACCTTTTGGCCAAGGATTGATATTTTGGACTTTTTACATTTCAGGATATGGTAGCTTTTTCATGCTGTACTTATGATGGTGGCCAGCTAGAGAAAGATGAAATGGATAAAGCTCGCGAAAGGGGTTGGAGAGGGAAATTCAATAGGCCTGGTCGAGTTATTAGCCCAGAAGCTAACAGAAGGAATGGGAGATGCCCTTTAACACCAATAGAGGTTCTATACCAATTTCCTTCCAACTTTATCATGTGATAAGCCTGTGGAAAATGTCTACTAAAAGTTGACCTACAGTCTAGGGAAGGACCATTTACCAATGTCTGTTGTGTTAGATGCATGCCTATTCTGTGCTAATTTGTGCTGGATGCATACATGGATAATTTTTTATTATGTTGACCACTTGACCACATGGAACAGTGATATTGTGCTAGAAACCACACTCTGCCATGGAGTTATAATCCTTATTCCAAATATTTGCATGACAATGTTATATATACAGTTCAGATAAGCTCTATTATTAAAATTTATACAACAATAACAACCATCAAGACTTATCTCACTGGATGAGGTCGGCTATATGGATCCTTCTATGCCATTGAGTTCTATGCCATTGAGTTCTATCTCCCACTATATTATCAGCTATATTTAAATAAATTTTATCATATTTTATTGTTGCTAACTAAGTCTTTTTTGGTTTTCCTCGTTCACGTTTGATGTGTGTATTTGTCATTGTTTCACATCGCCTAATCGGAGCATTTATTGGTTGTCTAAGTACATGTCTGTACCACCTTAAACGTGTTTTTTGGAGTTTTCCCTCAATAGATGCAATTCTGACTCTCTCTAATGTTTTCATTTCTTATTCTATCCATCCTCGTATGTCCACACATCCATCTTAACATCCTCATTTTTGCAACTCTCATCTTCTGCTCATGTGCTTGAGTCGTAGCCCAATATTCAGCTTCATATAACATAACAGGTCTAATCACAGTTTTGTAGAAAGTCTAAATGCAGCAAGAGCACTAAAGAAATTAATGGTTGCAAGTATTTCAACCACATGAGGTAGTAGCTAAGTTGTGCTTGCAGGCAATTGAATTGTATATTAAAATCTACAGATCTTACAAGTACAGGACAAGCAATAAATATTTAAAAAGTCTGAATTTCAACAATACCAATTAGTACAAGTGGTTGTGTATTTTGCAAGCAGATGGATGTAAAAGTACTAGAACCAAAGAGTGAAATACTACAAGTAAATCTGGTGGAACTATTACTATTTTATTTCAGTGATCTAATTCCATAGAAAAATACAACTTATCTTTATAACCAAAACTGAGCTTAAAACATAGTTTTATCAATATTATCATTGGTAACCAAGATGAACCAAGGCAAGGTGACGTCCAGCAAGGGAATCCATCTAGACAGTTTCAAAAATCCTATACAATAGGAAGTAGTTGTGGCACAAAAGTGCAAGACTGAAATTCGCTGACATATTTCATATTTGTTATGTAGAAAGTGGTTCTTACTTTCCAGATTACGAAGTGCATTCTCAGCAGCTTGTGATTGAGCCTCCTTAGGTGTCCTTCCCATCCCTGTTCCAATTCTTTCACTACTATATAAAACCTACAACAAGCATCACAAATCAAACTAATATAAAAGATTAAAGTACGCATCCTACTTGATTAAAATAGGTAAATTGAACTAATTAAAAACAAATTGAATTAACTAAAAGAAAAGGGCATCTGTTATAAGCTCCATGTAGAATTTACAAGAACAAATAGGTGTGCTATTCTAGCCACAAGCTTGACAAACCCACATGCATAAACAGTGCTTCATCAATCAATGACAAGCTCTATCCAATAGAAGGATATCAAAATGAAAAGAAAAAAATGATTGCATCGAATTTTAACTTAATCCCTGAAAAGTGATAAGTGAATCCGATGTTTATTGAGCAAATGTCTTGCACTAAAAATGTTTATGTAACAGGATGGGAAAATAATACTCACCTCAACAGAATGGGGCAACTCCTTCGTATTTCCATTAGTGAACTTGAACTCAATCTATTCATTAAACAAGTGCAGAAAAATAATTCTCATAAAAGTCAAAATGCCCTATGGATCATACAATGAAATAACTACCTTTGAGTCACATCGTCTTCCGATCTCTTGCAGTACAGGAACAAAGACTGAAGAGACAAGTAAGTTTGACTGTCCTTCCATATTCAATTTTTTGTTGCTTGCAGAAGGTATATTTACCAGCATCTCATCATCTTTATCAGAAATAAATCATGTGAAAAGAAAGAAAGAAACACATCATATCTCAGAGGGGTCAATATACCGTAATAATACTTCATATAACTTTACAAATCAATGCAAACTTAAAAAGACATTTAATTATTTATCCATTCAATATATTCAGATTGGAGCTAATTTCTTAAATAAAAGGTGCTCTTCGTGCATGCTAATAAATATGAATCATCCTTGAACAAGGACCCCACAAATATTTTTGATTGAAAGAATTTCTTTAGTGTCCTATATTTAGCATTTGAAAAAACAAGGAAATAGAAAAGAGTAAACAAAAAAATTATGGGAGTAAAACATGAAGAGTCTTGAAGTTAGGCAATTACAAGAATTTTGCAGCAATCAAACAGTAAAGTTATGCCACTATGGAAAATATCTGCCAATCTAGAAAACCCTATACTTACACTTTAACAAACAGTGAGTTAATTTGGCTTGCATGATCGGAATGGTAACTCCTACCAATTTTATAAGACACTAGGAATTTGCATTTTTGCAAATACAATAAAATATCCAAGGTCAGATCTGAACCAGGGATAATCCTACTCTCTTACCCTAAGCATCTTTCCTTTTGCACTTTTTCCTTAGACCAGTGTTTATTCATATCTTGGTTGTCTCAACCATTGTATGCATATTAATGGATGCAAAGGTAGCACATTGACAGATATAAATAATCTCTGGTGTAAAATCTCATTTGCTTACAATTTCAATGATAAATATTGAAAAAGTAGAAAACTTGATGAGCATTCATTTAAAAACAAGGAAATTAAAACATATATGAGTTACCTGTTGAAGAGCAATTCAACTGCATTTGAGGTTTTGCTTGTCGTTCATCAATTGGATATACCTATATCAGAAAATTTTGAGTTTCGAATATCTTGCACAATAGGGATATATAACAAGAATGTTCAAATCCACAATCACTTAGCCACCTAGTAACAATACAACTCATAATTTCTTTCTTCCGACATCTTAGGATAACCATCAGTTCCAAGCGCACGGGGCGTTGTGCATATCAACTGTGTTTGAACCGCCAAACCTCAAATTTTAAACTGGGTTGTCATGGATTATAGGAGTCAATTAAGGATTAATGGTGGAATTTGAGATTGAATCAATTTATTCGATGCTGAATAGTTATGTTTTAGGGGCTAATTTTGTTGTAAGTAGGCTTGTTAGTGGTTTCGATTGAGGTTTGTTAGGCTCTGAGGTTGTGGTTAGGATTATTTGAGCGAAAGTAAGGTGGGCTTGAATCTGAGTGAAACTGGTTGTGATTGAGAAAAAACAAAATTATATCCAAGATAAATCAGGTTGGTTCAATAGAAAGCTAGGTTTAGGGATTAAGTTAAGAGTTTTAGCTTGGTTTGGTGAGGAATAGCCAGTTGTCTCTCTCGTCTTTTAATACGATGTGTCACCCTTCTCCACCAACCTGATTTTTGCCCTTAGAACGTGTTGAGAAGACTTCTTCCCTTCTTCTAATCACCTCTCCACTAGCCCGGCATGGAAAACCCAACAGATGAGCAGTCCCTGAGTACTCAGACCAGTAGCAGCCAGACATCATTTTTTCTAACATTATTCAACAAGAAGCAGCACTGATGTTGCTGCCATTCCTGAGCAGCAGTGTCTTCTTCGGAGCCAGCAATCAGCAGCTGTTTACCCAGATTGGTGGAAATTCACAAGTTCTGAGAGGCTCTTGATCTATCAGTAGCATCTCTCGGCTGCAAGCAGTGAGCAAAGAGCAGATCTGCTCTTCCCAGTGAATCTTTCTTGCCTTGTGCCACTCTTTCTGGTGAAACACACTTGATGCTTCACTTGCTTGTTGGAAGCAAAGTGAACTATCGTTTTCCTTACTGTGACTGAAGGCTACCTACCTCTTTCCAGTTTCAAACAATGACTGTAAGTTGTCCAACAGCCTTTCTTAGGGTATATAAATCTTATCTTGGAGAGTGTTACAAGGTGATGCATTAATGCTATACATTGTTTAGCTTGCATATTAGAAGTTTTCCTCACCAATCTATAGATGCATGGGCTTGTCGATTTAGGCCAGCAACTGCAAGGATCACTCAACAGCCTTCTTCAAGTTGGAAGTTCAAATCTTTCCTTGGTGAGTGTTCCTTGATAGATTGCATCTTCCTTCTTAGTTAGAGTGTGGATAAAGATGAGTTTTATCCATAGTTAGAATAGCTCCCTTTTGGATGAATCTTGTGGCTATTGGTGCAAAAGGCTTGGGAATCAATTGAAACCTACCACTTGCTGCTATGTGGAAGTTTGGGAGTCTGATTGCTGAGATTCGTAGATCAAGTGGAATTGAATTTAGGACTTAGTGTTGGTTCCTTGTAAATTAAGATCCGAAGTGGTTTAAGGGTGTCCTGTGACTGCAAACAAGTGTCAAATCGGAGGATGATCAATTAAGGTGGGCATTCTTCCTTGTTTTTCTCTAGAGGATCATTGTGCATGAATGAATTGTGAACTTGATTTATAGTAAGAAACTGTTATCCTGCTTTTAGAAAAGGTTAAATTTATAATTTAAGATATGAAATGGGGAGGGGGAACCCGGGGAAGTAAAATCTCATAGATCAATAAGGAGCTACAACATGAATAAGGAGAATTAGGGAATTTTTCCTAACTATAACTGTTATAAAGTGGAATGAAAATATTGGCTATAAAATTTGGCAGGCTAAATACCACAAAACTGACAGCCTATCTAAAAGGCAGACTGTAGTAAAGCCAAAAAAGTTAGGGAACAGATAAGGTACCGGTTGATTCAATCTATGTTCTGTTTCCAAACCAGTCATTCCCTCAACTATAGGAGCTTCTCTACTGTTGTTTTGTAAGTTATTGGCATCCTGAAAGTTCATCCAACAACCAGTATCAGGTATGCAAAATTCCCAATCTATTACTGCAAAATACAATAAACTCAGAAACAAATACCTCAGAGATTAAATAGTAGCTCACATCAGGAGCACCAGGTAACTCAAGTATCTCATTCTCATAATTCAGTTCAAATATCTTCTGCAGAAGATTTTCATCAAATTCTCTGCCATTAACAAAAAAAAAGATCTCAAGGTTAAATAGTTTCCAGTGCCTGAAATTGGTATTGTATGTCTTGTGTAGCAGATAAAAGAAAAGAAAGCAAATTCATCATGTTTACTTACTTGAAAAAGCCACCTCGAACATTACATGCAACATTTCTTGCAACACATAACACCGGAACTGCATTGGCCATCTGCACAGTGCTTTGTGGTAAATACGTAAATTTTTTTCATGTGTAGGGAACAACCGCACATTGAGTTTAGCAAATAAGATAAGGAACAATCAGATGTGAACGTAGAGAATAAGATAAATATAAGCAAAAACCTCAGCTTGAGGAGCATAATATGGAGTATATGCAGGGACAACATGGACCCGAGGCTGATCCTTGTCATCCCAAACCTGCAAACGATCATCAATCACCATAGCCATTCTAGGATGGCACACATTATCCTGGAAAACATGTTGCAATGATTTCTTCGAACCTAGCAAGTATAAACAAATGCAAGATTTGTTTGAATAAGGACAATTAAGTTGAGAATAATATACTCAAATTGCACATATATTGAGTTAAATGCTGGAGAATAGTGTAAAATCACAGAGTTTACATAGGTAAATAAGCATTGGTGTTTGAATTTTGGGCCAAATTCCTGTCATGCACTGAATTTCAAATTGAGACTCTAATCTTTATTTGACATTAAAATCGGACAACTACTTTATGCTTTGAATTATTGATTAAAAAAAAAGTATGCATGAAAGAGAAAAAGAAAATCTAGCAGTAGAACTTTCTATATAGAAATTTGCTAAATGCAAATGCAAAGACAAGCAAAGTATGAGATTTACAAACAATAATGGCAAATATGTTTCTGTATCCTATCATCACAATATGAATTCCTCATCATTATCTTTATCTGCAAGGAGATTCTTGCCTGATTTTACGCATACTATGCGATCCATAAGTTGTTTTGCACTGATCAAATAGGAATCTGGATCGAGAAGCCTCCAGATCTCCAGAGCATAGTCCCTTTCAGCCATTGTACAGACAAAAACTTCAAATCTTCGTCGTCCTTTTGCAGTTAGGTAGCTCCTTAGATCCTCCCATGCAGGCCTTAGCCTTACAAAAACACTAGTATCACGGTTCTGTAGAAGGAAGTATTTGATCAGTTATGTTACAAAATGGCTGCATTGAATTTTGGATAATTACAATGCTAGTCTACGTTCTAAGAATGTGAAGAAAAAAAATGCACATGTAGAAATCAAATGACATTTGTAAGTAATGAAAAAAAATGTGAATAAAGGGGAAAAACATGAAGCTAGAGGAAGACATCCTACTTCCCCTTAATAGTATCTCCAAGTACTAAGAAATTTTGACTCTGTTTTCATAATTCGCAATTCAAAAGGTAGATAATTCTCCATGATGTCTGATAATCAACAAAAAGGTTCAGAGAGTACAAAAAAATGTTAAACATCCACACAATCAATGAAATTGTTTTAGGGAAAAATATATCATACTGAGTAGAGAAAAAAACTTAGAAACATTGTAAGACTGGCTATTATCCACCTGTAATGAGGTAGGTATTCTTAGTGGTTAGGATCTGCAAATGAATAGTAATATGGTATCAGTACAAAGGTCAACCCACTCCCATGACATTATTTAAAATGATCTGAAGTACTATAGACCATTATGGAAAATAAAGAACTTCCAGGAAACGGGGCACACTAATATTGTTTTAAAAGTTTGATAAATCACCGTGAAACATTCAACCAGCTACTAACAAAGGAACAACCCAGCTATTATAAAACAAGAAAATGCACAGAAGTAAACCTCAGGATTGATCCGAGTCAAGACGATGTTCCTTTCTGGCATTCGTATGACAGGCCGAGAAACTCTCTCCTGAACGCCAGGTATTGATGGAACTTCCTCAATCTGAGCAGTAATAGACCTCCTATTGTCGGTAACAGTATCCATCTCTATATACTGCTTCAAGATATCTTTGTCCTCAACATATCGTTTCAGTTCAGCTGACATTCCTGAAATCCTAATAGGATCTTTTTCACCATCTATCTTTCGAGAGAGGGCCTCAATTCTGTCCTCAAATGACCTCATGGTGTTGGCAACTATAAGCGTCTCATCTAGATCAAATACAATGGCAAGACACCGCAAGTTGAGCATGCCCAAACAGGATGCATATAACCCGGCCTGAACCGAACAGCACCAAAAGCAGGATACCTTCTCCACCTTGCTCGGCATTGCCACCAGGTGCAACTCTTCATCACCACTGACCACGACGGCACTCTGCAAAAGGAGGCAATGAGAGTTTAATAAGACGGCCAAAAGAAATCATCGGCTCGAGGGAGCACAAACAAAAACAACGAGTGAGGAGGGAAAACACACGCACGCACCCTGAATTCGTTGAAGCAGGAGAGATAGAGGTGATGGAGTGGGTGTTCAGCGACCGACTTGGCTTGGACCTTGCAGCGGACGAAAAAAGGGTTGATGGTTTGGAGGACGGAGAGGGGAGGGCAGCGCTCGCTGGGAGGCGAGAGGTGATCGATGCGAATCTCGTTGCCGCTGGGGAAGGGCAAGGGTTGGACCTTGCCGCCGCTACTGTTGGTCGTCGGAAAAGCTTCCGCGTCTCCGAGGAAAACGTCCCCGTGGTACACCTTGCAGCTAATCCCCGCCCGACGACTCGTCATCGCGCCGATGGCGATCACCGAGCGA
>JBAMHZ010000048.1:330086-347158 GCA_037177395.1 Alpinia galanga | reverse complement strand
GTTAGGATCTAGGTTTTCTTATTTTCTTTCCCAGAACATGTAACTTGTGTTCTCTGTTGGGCTAACCATAGTGATCATTTCTGTTGGGATTATGCTTGGAGTATTTTACAATATTCTTAGCTTTTCATCCCTTAACATGTAACTTTTCATTGTATTTTCAAGGTTTTAAAACAATGTGTCCAGGAGCTATGCATTCAAGTTACTGCACAATGCATGTGCAGTACATTTTTCTTTGAAAAATAATATTTAGTTATATTACAATAATATACCATGCCTTATGTGCAAAGATGTATGGGTTTGCATCTGTGATATAATACATCAATTTAATCAGCTTAAGCAACCATTGCTCATAAAATTTACAACTATGATTAATTAATCATCCTAAGTTATCAACAATGTATGTAAGTATTTGCTATGCAATAAAAACAGAGCACTCATGTTAACCAACCATCACGACCCATTGCCCAAGCTAAGAACTTCACATCTGCTTTTTCATTTTCTGTTTGCAGAACTGGTTTAATCTAATTTATATAAATTCAACATGACTTAGATTTTAGCAAGGTAAGTATTAGTTGGGGGTTATGCAGGTGGTCCTTCACTGTATAAGCTATGCAACCTTAGTGGATGCGTTTTGAAACAATCTGCATTTTATCAGGGAAATCAACATTAGGGCCTATTTTCTTGAGGAAATCTATGAGAATGAGGCTTTTGACTTCATGAAAAACATCCTTGCAGAGATATTGTTGAAATATTTTGTTAAAAAATTACTTTGTGCAGATTTTATTGAATCTTTTTTAGCTTTATGGTCTTTACATCCCTCTTTTCCATGCTTATTGTTTTTTGAAAATTTCAACTTTGTTTAATTCTTCAATATTGATTAATTAGTTCTACGTTATTCTGAAGATTGGACACATATGACTCCTGTATAGAGTTGTGTTATCCTAGTATATTAATCTATAAGGTTTAATCTATCCCCATTATATGCAACATTTTCATGAGAAGATGCATATATTCATATATAGCAAAATACAATCTGACCTAGTTTGTATAAATATTATAGTCTAACATATTCACAATTTTCTTTGTTATGGAGTTGCCATTATTTTGATGATAGATTTTCTTTAGGTGTTGGGAAGAGTTGTCTTCTCTTGCGGTTCTCAGATGGTTCCTTCACAACAAGTTTCATTACTACAATTGGGTGGGTTATGCTTGAAACTCTATCAGGCCCTCCTTTTTAACTCAATTGCATTGCTAGTCGCCAACTTGTGCAACTTAATTATTATAATGCCCATGCTTCATGCAGTATCGATTTTAAAATAAGAACTATAGAATTGGATGGCAAGCGAATTAAACTTCAAATTTGGGATACAGCTGGCCAAGAACGCTTCCGAACTATAACAACTGGTAGATTTATATTGTTTTTCCCCAGGGAGTTTTTGTTCTGAGGGTACTTTTGCAAGTAGGTTGACCTTTAAATATTAAAGCTTGTTTCTGGAGTAACACTTTTTTTTTGTGTGTGCCCTCTTCCCAGCTTATTACCGAGGTGCCATGGGTATCTTGCTTGTTTATGATGTCACCGATGAGTCATCTTTTAATAGTAATCACCTTACACTCATTTCTATATCTAGTTGTTTAGGTTGTTTTCTTTCTCAGATTTCTTGTGTGCTTCTCACAACAGACATAAGAAATTGGATCCGAAATATTGAACAACATGCTTCAGACAATGTGAACAAGATTCTTGTTGGTAACAAGGCTGATATGGATGAAAGCAAACGAGTATGTTCCCTTAATTTAAATTTCCTTCCAACTTTTATAGTTACTTAGGCTTCCCTCAGATGTGCCTATTGAAATGTGGTTCACAGGCTGTTCCGACTGCCAAGGGACAAGCACTTGCTGATGAGTACGGGATAAAATTTTTTGAAACTGTAAGTTGCAAAGGTTATCCATCCATATAGTTTGAGCTTCTACATTCTATTAGCAATCGGTTTTTGTACTCTGCAGAGTGCCAAGACAAATCTGAATGTAGAACAAGTTTTCTTTTCAATAGCGAGAGACATTAAGCAAAGACTTTCTGAAACCGATAGCAAAGCTGAGGTAGAAGGGAATTTTCCCGTCTAAATTAGTGCTGTATACTCAACAAAGAGCTTAATCAGTTGTTATTTGTCAACAGGATCGGACCATTAAGATCAACAAACCAGACCAGGGAGCTGCCGAGGGCACTGCAGCAACGAGATCTGCATGTTGCGGGTCTTGAGAGAAGCATTGTTACAGTGCTCATGAATTTGAATGTGGTAGATAAACTAATTTGCATGTTATAGGATAGTGATACTTATCAATATAATGGACACATGATGGGTACTTGTAATTTCAATCCTTGTTTCTTTTTTTTTTTTCGCAAGAATGGATGTTTGACTAGTGAACTTGCTGGACAATTCGTTTTCCCCTTTGGGATTGCAAACCTGCAATTCCTGTTCTATTAGATTTGTGAAACAAGTATCAGTATGCAAGCTTTTATCAGTTTCCTGTTATTTCTGAGAGAAAGGCATCCACTTCTTACCTCTCCCGAAGCGAGTTTAAAAATCAGTTACCGCCAGGTTCCATTAGCAGATCTTAACAGTTACTATAAAATTAAATGAAAATTTGCTTTTTTTCTTTTAATTATTGGCACTAAAATGTTGAATTTAATGATTTATTGAAATACAAAAATGGAGGGGAAACATTAGCTACTTCCAGCTAGTAAGTTATTTTACCCAAAAAAATAATAATTATTATTACGAAACATTAGCTACTTCAGCATTTGTTTTTTCACCAAAATAAAAATTTAAAATATTTGTATCGAACATGTACATTGATCAAAATTCAAGAGTGTACGGACTGTACGAGGAAAAATGAGACTAAGCACCGTTTTATTGGAATAAGTTTTCGTTTTTTTTATAGAGGAATTTTGATGGAAAGGTAAAATTTTGATGAAAGCTTCCGACTGTCATGTTATTCTTTCAAAATTAATTTAATCAGTGTATGGGAATCGTTTTATCCATTACAGCAAGATTTTCCAATCCCAACACGAGCTTGAGATCATTCTCCAATGGCGGCAGGTTCAAGCCCAGCAGCATCTCTCTCCGGTGATCGTCGCCGCCAACCTTCTCCTCCTCCGAGAAACCCTCTTCGACGGCGCAGGTGGCTACCGCCCGTTGCCGCCGCCCAAGGCCTGACTGATGGAGAACTCGAGGCCGCAGATGGAGCACTCATGCACCCTAGCCTCGGCTCGCCTGCAGAGGTGGGCGCCGGTATCTTGGCTGTGGGGGTGGTCGCCGGCCGCCGACAAGCGCGGCTTCTTGTGGCCGCCGAGCGCTTGGAAGGAGGGGAACCGCCGGCTGCACGCGCGTCTTATTGCACTCGAGCAACCGCACCGATCGACGGCGACGTCGGCGACGCGTGAAGTAATCGCCGCCACCTTGAGAGAGAACATCAAAACGTTGTCCATCTGATCTGGATGCTCTCATCAACCTCTCCCCCTCGGAATCTCTGTCTCTTCATGTATGATACTATCTCACTTCACACCTTTGGTTGATCTATATATATATATGATTATGAAAATAAAATTATGGGACATAATACACCTTTCGTCGAGTTATTTTCAACTGTCAACTTAATTTTTTTTTAAAAAAGGACTTAATGAGTTATTTTCTGCATGCCTTTATGAGCCGTTTATTCAAACCAAAAAAATAAATAAAAAACTTGAGATTCCAACCTCAGACCTAATAACTTGCGAAATAGAAGGCTCACAATAATGCAAGGGGCATGGCAATCGACAGCCATCCACTGTTCCCCAAGAATAGCCACCACTTCACTGCTATAAAATTCACCTCTCCTCCCATTTCCAACCACGACAAACTCTCTCGTCGCCCTCCACCTCCATAACCAATTTATTAAATAAGCTGCAATTAATCAGCTAGCGGCCAGAAAACAACCATGAAAATGAATTCCCTTGTGGTCTTCGCGATGTGTCTGCTTCTTCTGACAGCTCCGGCGTTCGCCGACACCATCTCGCCGGCGCCGGCCGTGGGCGTTGCGTCGACCTCCCTCTCCGACTGCCATGAACGGTGCTTCGCCGATGGCCACTGGAAAATTTTCTGCAATATCAAATGCTTCGGCAAGCACTCCGGCGCCAAGCACCGTCACCACAAACACAAACGACGTGAGTTGATTTATCTATGCCCTCTAATTTTCTACATCTATTGATCTCTGCGTCTTCGTGCATGCTTATTTAATTCTATAATGTTCCAATTTTCAGATCATCATGCCTCTGATGAGGCCAGGAGCCCGAGCCCTAGCTCAAATTGAGGGATCTCATTGAAGAGGGAACTTTAATTAATTCACATGGGTGTGATTTTGCTCCGAATTGAAGCTATAAATTTAATGATGTAACGAATTGGTGTGTGCGGTGTAAGGGCCGATCAAGGTCTATCAAAGCTATTCTTTTTATTATTATTTATTTTCCGGCAAAAATATAATTTAATTCAAATTTCCATGGTTTATTTATATTCCTTAGAGATTTTATTTAGTTCGTCAAATCAAATCAGCGGCAGATAGAATAGATTAAAAATAAAATATAATAATTAATATGAAAAGAAAAGAAAATCTAAACTTCAGAGTACCTTTCGAAAGATTCTCGTATCCCCACCCTCCTCCAGCATGGCGATCGCGACGTTGTCCGACTGCCGTTACCGTGCGAACAGCCGCCACGGCCTCACATGGCGCGCAGGCGCCGCCGCACAAGTCACAACCTCAGTGCACGAGGGATCACAACTGCAACGTCACGTGCCCATGCAGCGGTCGACTCATTTGAGTGCTCGACAGCGGTGAAGAAATAAATTGCCTTTTGTTATATAGATAAAAGAAGATAGTTTTTTTTCTTAAAAAAAGATTGGGCGAAAGGCTTCTTTGCTTCGACGAGGTATAATTAATGAGTTGGAAATAATACCCGGAAGAAAAAACATATCGTAAAGATAGATTTATCATGGAAAAAAAAAGATATCGTTGCATGCATGAATCACACTACTACCCAGTGTAGTTGTTATGAGCCAGGCAAGTGACAAAAGACCCACTACCGCATTTAATTAATAGAAAGAAAAGATTTCCCTCCGATCAATGGAAAATCTTCAAAGGTTACAGCACACAACTTCCAAAGCAAGCACAGAACTCCTAGGAAAGGAAAAGCAACGTCGGGTTGTAAAGTCACTACTACCACCATAGCAAGTCTTTTCAGCAGACCGGAGGCTACTGGAGCCTCAATCTGCCATGAGTCAATGAGCACAGAACCAAAGAAACGGTACAAACCAAGAAAGAGTGCAGCTTTTTAAAAACTACAGGTTTTAAACTTCAGGACCAGCTAAAGTGGTAAACAGCATAAATGTCATTGAGTGGATGTGGCAGGTATAGGCATAGCAGGTTCACAGCGTACTATCTTAGTACATCGAGAATACATTGCAATATCATACAACTTGAAGAACACAGTATCAAAGCTCGCGAACGGTCATCGGCAACCTTGGAACCTCATAGTATTGATCGGATGTGTAATTAGTTTCTGTAGTAGTAGCTAGTGGTCGCCGATGGAAGGCAATGGAATAGACCGGAGTTTGGAGGTGGTAGTACACGCGGAGGAGGATAGGCAACCGCAACGGTGGCTGTAGAGAATCCTGATGATGCTGCAGAAGAGCCTAATGGCAATATAGTCGGACCATGCATGCGCCATGTCCAGTTGGGGAGCATTTGGGACACTGCCATGGGGCTCTGGCAAATCCTTTCCTGCGATGATGAAGACTGACTACTATATGACATTGATGATCAAGAAGAATTGCAGGCGATCTTACAAATGGAGAATTGCAGATGATCTTACAGACGGTATGATGAACTATGTGAGAAGCACCAGCATTCACTTTTGTGAGAAATTAAATGCATAGCCAGAATATGACATTTGTGAATATTAAATGTGTTGCCGAAATATGATATTGGAGTATGGAGGCTAATCTATATAATACAAGCAACAGAAACAAAGCCACACCAGCTCATTTTAATTCTAAGATAATATCCTTGGATTCCTCACGTTTTTTCTCAAAAATAAATAAGGAATACAAACCCGTAAAATGCCAAGAACGCGTAACAATTCATCCCCATGAATTAATATATATGTATGAAAGATTGATGTTGGATAAAAACATGTGACAGCATAGACTTGTTTTCCAGAGCTAAAATGGCATACAGAAGATGAAATTTAAACTAAGATAAATTAGCGAGAATGAAAAAAGAGTTAAGCAGCAACAAGAATTCAGCTGATATTCTGAAAAAAAATCCTAGAATGAGGATTAGAACTGAAATCACCTCGCTGAAAGGAGGGAAGCCCAGGTAATAATTCAAAGAATGAGGATGCTGAGATGCCATATCCAAACGAGGATCAGAAACAAGATGACTGGGGCTTTTAATCTGCAACAGAATTAGAAAAGAAATGATAGAGCAATATCATTAATTAAAAAAATTAGAATATTTTTTCGAATAAAAGTGTGATGAAAAGACAAATTTACATCATTAACACTGAGGAAAAGAATTTGTTTCATACACAGCACAACATGGACGAATTGATCAGAGTCTCTACTATTATCTCCATTTCTTGCAGAATCCAAACACAAAATTAAAATGGAACACCAATGAAAGTATCATGGTTCATACGAATTCCTGAAAGTACTATTCTGAAATACGTTTCGCGTGTCCTTTTTTTTTTTTAAATGTGATGCTGGGTACTCAAATTCTGTAGAAACTAGATCAATGCTGCTATTTTTTTTTTCTTGAATCTGTTCACAATCATGAAAATTCTACTCATACCCGGCATCATCTTGCCATCTCTCATCCAGTCTGCACGTAAGCTGAGATGGTGGTTCAAATCATACCAAGGCAGGAATAAGTTTTGCACGACAAGCCCTTGAAGAGAAACTGCAACTGGCTAGTAAGAGTTTCTGTGCTACTCACCTGAATTTGACTCACAATGGTTGAAGATTAAGTATATAAATACGATGGTACTCGAGTGTACCATAAAGAGAATTGGCCAAACCACACCATACACTATCAATATCTGAAATTGGTAAATATACTTGAAGGTCAAGCTCCGTGTGGATGATTCTTACAGATTGTTTACATCTTGCAGTTATCATGTCTATCAGAGACTGGAATCATCTATGAGGATTAACGCACAATTCTGAACAATTTTAGTTGCTCCTAAAAGGGGATCAACATTGAATTGATTCTGTACTAATTTCAGTTAATTAAATATATTTATGTCTTTCAAAAAAAATCATGATTTCAACAAAGGTGCTAGGTACTTAATTTCCAATGATTTTGATGAAGTTCCTCTCAAAATGTGTCGATGTATAAAACATAAACCTAAAAAAAATTGATTTCAAAGGGATATGTGATATTGAAACTTTAAAGAGAATTCAACCCATGGTTTAAATCTCAACTCGTGCTGAGATTTCGGTCCATGACTGGAACAATACGATTTTGGTACAAAAAAATAATTAAAAAAAGGAAAAAAAAAAACATGTGGTGCCCCTACGACCTCGCGGAATTCGTTGTGGGGTCGCGGCAGCCTCCATGACCCCACGGATCCACGGTGCTGATGTTGATAGCAGAAGAAAATTAATGCTCATACCGCCCGACACAGGTCGAGATTTTAAATCATGAATTCAGGTTATGTGGGCATAAGTGTGATATTTTTGAAACATTTTGACCTACAAGCTTCTAAAGGAACAACTTTACAAGTCTGCATTTCCAAGTAAATATATACATGGAATAGCTTGAGAATGAAATACCCTATTATTTTACCTGCGCATTTGCAGCTTCCATTGAGCCACAACTGAAATTAATACTGGTGTTGCTGCACCTCTTTGGGCTATGGATATTAGGTTGAGAAATTCTCAAGCTTAAATCAACATCCTCAGATACATCTATTCAAAATACAAGATCAATTCCATTATGTAATGACTACCTAAAAGTGACAAAGGGAGGCAATAACTTATGGGAGACAAGAAAAGAACGAAATAATAAGAACACCTTCTTTCTCAGTCTCAGGGAGTAACTCCCCTTCATAGAGGCTTGGCTCAAAATTAGTGATAGCTTCTCTTCCGTTACATCTGATAGCAGCCTTGTCATATGCTCTAAAGTTCAAAATAAAAAATGACAAGAATTTGAAAATTACTAAGTTATAATTCATTAATGTATTCAGTAGCATAATCCTTATCATAGCTAAAGAGAAATGAGACCTTGCAGCTTCAACTTCACTATCAAATAAGCCCAGATAAATATACCTGCACAACAGAAAAGCCTTTTAAGTTAACCCAATAAGAAGATCAAATTGTCTACTTATTGACAGAGAAAATCAAATTACAAATATGAAGATATTTCTAAACACTTCTCCTTGAAAAAAGAACATTACAGGCCATTGAAGAACAAGTTCTGTTAGTCATCCATGTATTCCATTATTTAGATGACACTTTTCTCATTACCTATCTGCACTGCTAAGTTCCTACGACAGTTCTAATTTTCTTGATTGGCAAACTTGTATTTTTTTTTTCTTTCAAATTTTATAAAGTTAGACTGCGAGTTCAATAAGGACACACCTGAAAAACATTTGGTAATTCTTATATGGATATATAAGGTCAGTTGAATGGAGAAAGAACATGAAAAGCTGCTACCACATATCCAAACCATACTTTTTGCCAAGGAACTGCCCCATGCGAGCCTCCCAACGGCCACATTTGTGCAGTGTCACCCCTCTGTACTTAGAGCTTCCTCTTGCAAATCCAGTGCTTTGCCGACGAAGAATATGCACAAACTCTTCCTTGGAAAGGTTTCTCATCTAAAATTAAAAAAGAAACAAATGGTTAAGGCCCTTAAATGCTTCGTCCTACATACGATTATGAATAATACACCACAAGTACCCACATACGTGTTCTGCGGTTACCTGCTTCAAATCCTCGTCATAATCACTGAGATTAAAATTGATGTCAGCGTCAAGCCCCCGGAACTTGATTGCTGCGCGATCATATGCTCTGCAATCCATTTGTAGTATTATAGCTGATTTTTAATCCATGAACTACTGAGTATATAAAGGAAAGGAAAAAAAAAACCGTGTTTAAGAGGAGGGAACAAGAAACCTTGCTGCAGCATGAGCAGTGTCGAAGCCTCCTGAAGTTTCCGTCAAACGGACAACAGAGGTAAAACTCAGCATCAGAGAAAACAGATATATCTTTCGTCAGTTTCAAAGGAGTTGAATTCTTACCCAAATAGACTTGCTTGCCGCAATCCCTGTCCAAATTCAGAGGAGCAAAAAACATATCATTTTTAACAAAGAAATTAATGAAAGATCAAGGAGAAGTGGGTAAAACTTATGAACCATATGTGGGATTCCCATCTCCCATTCCTCCTGTAGAAAGTAACTCCTCGATACTGCGAACTACGGGACCTCGGTCCTCGTCTGCTCTTCTTCGCCAGTTGTTGCTGCCTCTGTACCAATGCGTTCCTCTCCAACTCCGGCATGGCTGCGGAGCCCACCTTCTCCTTATCGTTAGCCAAGCCAAGGTCGCTCCAGAGCAAGGCCGACGAAGAGGTTGCGGGTTCGTAAGGGTGCAGCGGTGACGATAGGGGGAAAAGCTGCCGAGTCACCTTCCTCGTATCCAGAGATAAACCACCGACCACCACTACCTCATTGTCGTTTTCGCCATCGTCAACATCAGTTATCGGCTGTTTTAGGCGACCCGCGAGGACGTCGAAACGGCAGCCACCCTCGTCGGCAGAGTGGGAGTCCTCGTCGCAGGCCGAGGATGCGTTGCTCGACGACTCAGTGACATCAGGCAGCGGAGCATGGGGCTCGCCAGCAGAGGCCACATTGAGATCAAACTCCATATTCGTTTTCAAGCTCTTCAGAGATCGATAGAACACTTGGCCGAATCCGACGCGGTGCAGCGATCCGAACGAAATCGGCAGGAGAGGACGAAAACGATACTTCGGACTGAGGCGTTCCCCGACGGCGGAAGACGGAGTAGGAGCGACGGATTGGTGGGGAAGGAGCGAAGGAGAGAGAGAGAGAGAGAGAGGAAACAAGTGATATATTACATTTTATGTTTTCGAAGGGGTAAAAAATATAATAATTCTGGGGGCAGTGTCGCCGGTACGTACGGAGTTTACAGGTGACCGCCGGTCATTCGGTTCGCTCTATCGCTTTGACCGGTTCGATTTTTATTGCCGCGATGCTAGTGCCAACGCTTCGCAGGTTGTTTCAGGAAGTGCGGGCCAGTAAAACCTTGGACAGAATCATGGAACCTGTCCGTTTATCCGTTTACCTTTTTTATTAATAAATAAATAATATTTTTTTTCTTCTCAAAATACAGCGCATGCCATTTTTACAACCTTTGAGATTTAACATATCACGTGATATCATGCTTAAACCGTCACAAACATGGTCAGAAAGCAAATTATCTACATCCTTCAATTGAATATACTTTTTCCGGGATTCGGTCCACATGGAGTTAGAAAGCAAGCTCTAAATTGAATATCTTGAGAAAGAGGGTGACCACCACCATAATAATAATTTAAAAAAAAAAACTATTTTAATTTCGAATCAATTCACAGATTATCAATTGTAGATTGAATATAGATATTTAATTCCTATTTCCCATTAATCCAACTATATTCGAGTTCAATTATATTTACATGTGAATTTAAATTTGACCTTAAAAACTACAACCAGCTCGATCCCTCAATACAATCATCTGTGCCTGGAGAGAACTTTGAAATCTAGCAAGCATTCCAGGTATTTATTCACAGATCCGCAATCTTCGAGTAAAGAAACAACCTAAATAACTCGAACCCTTTTGGCTCGCAATTATTATTCATCAATTATCCCACCGAGTATTTATTGCTTCGCCAAAAGCAAACCAAATGGAATGCCTTCTTAATGTTACACATGAGGTCATGCAGAGTAGCAACAAAGAAGAACACGGCGAAAAGCCACACAATATGACAAAGCAGGACACATCCTATCACATGATATCGGTTAAAGATGCCCACCATTATAAGTAGGGCAAAAAACACAAATATGATATCCTTTAATAGAAATGAACATCAAATACATGGTAGGGAAGGGAGTGGGCATACAGCGCTGTAATTTCTTTTTATTTATTTATTTATTTATTTTAACTACAATTTGTGTCAAAATAATTATAAAATCACAGGAGGTGGCAGTCCCACCATAACTAGCTGCAGGCAACTGTTCTAACGAGAAGGAAGAACTTGCTTTGACACTTTTCATCTTTTTCCACAATTGCTATATCTTGAACGGATTGATGGAGACTGCACTGGTTAAATGTTAAGTGATCTGTGAAACCTGAAAGCTACCTGTCGGACTGAAAATAGATATCGACCCTTCCAGTCAAAACATAAGCACCACATGGGTCCTTCTTCCTTGCATGATCCCTGTCTTTATAGTTTGATTCATCCCTAAGCTCTTAGCTTGAGGTAGGTGATACCATAGTTGGATCCTGAAATTTTATTTAGGAAGTGCAATTCATATACAATCACAAAATTGTATATAATTTATATCGATTAAAAGATGAGCACAAAAGTTAAAAACATCATCATTAATTCAAATATGACTTACAATTGATCTTTCCGGTTTTTTGTTTTTTGTTGATAATAATTGATGATACAATCATTTGATAAATTACTAAATATATCTTTTTCAATATATACTACAAAGAGTCATTTAACTATTGATCCATGCGAAGTCGATTCTTCACAATTTTTATAACTTAAAATGTTTTTTCTAGTGTGGAAATTGCAATCAGTAAAATAAAAGTCAATGTTAAAAACTTATAAACTAATGGATATGCTACGTCTCTTTTATTTTTCACCATTAGTCGAGAAATGTTATTCAATCCCTTCAAATTTGAAAATTTAATGTCCAAGCGAAGATCTACGACGAAAGTCTGACGTTGATTTGAGAATTCCAAAAGGTCAATATTAGAAAAATCTCTTGATAGAATTCGACTAATCAAATCAACTTTTGATTGCCAAAAGAAGCAAAAAAATTAAATGAATTTAAACATGCAATACAAATCAACAAATTAGTGTTAGTCTCATTAAACCGATTATTTAGCTCTTGCAATTGCATATCAATGAAGGTGTTGAATAATTCAACATGGTAGTGATGAAAATTTATTATCTCTTTAGTTTTGTGTCATAATCTTCCTCGAGCTACAAATGTATCAACTCATTTGTTATTTCAAATAATGATTGCATCAAATGAAAAGTAATAACAAACTTTAAAGATTGCACAATTACATCAACCACAAATGCAAATAAACAAGATGCTTTAAACTTTTTATTCGAAAATAAATCCTTTTCCACAATTACATCAACCACAAATGCAAATAATGTAACGAAACTATTTAGAATTCTATAATGTAATCCCCATAGTGTATCAAGATGAGAGCCCCATTATAACCTTGACCTCGCAATATCAAAATACTCAAACCATATGCCAAAAATAGATCATCAAGTGCTTCTTTTAGTGATTTTGAAGCTTCTAACATGTTTAAGACTCAAAAATCACTCAACCACACATTCACTTTTATCCATAAATCTCAAAACAACAATCATTTATTCTTTTGTAGACACATCACGAGATTCGTCAATAAGAATTGAAAAAAATCCATCACCAAGCTCTCTAATTATAACTTTAGTTGTTTCAAGTGCTACAACACTTACAATTTCTTTTTGAATTTTAGGTGAAGTCAACTTCATATTCCCATGGGCATTTTGAAGTACAATTCTCCTAACTTCTTCATTATTGTCAATAAGAAATTATAATAGCTCAACAAAAAAATCCTCAATTGCTTGAATCTTCAGATTCATTGTGACCACAAAATGTGAGACCATGATTCATAAGAAATCTGCTGCACTTAATTGATGATTCCAGTCAAATCCTATAATCAATTTTCGCTTCCTCTATTGCTTTAACAAAATTATTCTCAATATGTTTTTCTTGATTTAGCAAGTCTCAGCATTTACTAAAAACTAAGTTATAAGCAATATTAGGATCCCCCACATGCTCTCATAACTTTTTCTTCTTTTTTAAATTTGTAATACCTTTGTTAACAAATTTATCATTACCCCCTTGCTCCCCACACTATTTCTTAAAAAGATAGCAATATAAATAAAAGGCAGCATCCTTTGTAATGCTACACTTCAACCAATCAAATTCATCAAATCATGACAAATTAAATCTTCTTCACTTGTTATTAAAATCTCTAATTTTGAATTTATGCTTACGGGATTGACATGGGTAGGTCGTAAATGAACCATACATTCGTGAACAAATTTAGTACTCGATTTGATAAGAGTTCGTTTGTATTCATTCAATAGACATCAAAAGCAATTAAATAAACAAACTTGAACAGTTTGATAAATTAAATGAATAAGTTTAAATACATATGTGTTCGGCTTATTAATATTCATGACCAATGTTCGTGAATATTGTTCAGACTCATTTATAAACTTATTTATGAACTTGTTTATACTTGCTTGAATTGTTTCTGTTAATCAATCAAATAAATGTTAAAATATTAAAACTTCAAGCAAACAAACAAGCTTAACTTAAGAGTTTAATAATATTTAAACAAGCCAAACTTAAACAAGTTTGATTCGAGCTTAAACTAAACTTGATTTAGAAGCTTGATATCAATTTAACAAACCAAGTTCAATTCAAACTCGAACTAAGCTCAATCTAAAAAAAAAAAAAAAAGGGGTTAAGCCAAGCTTGAACAATTGTTTCAATAGTTTGGTTAATTTTAGGCTTGGTCTGACTTAGCTCGGCTTGGTTATCTTATCAAATAAGCCTGAACACTATCAAAATTTGACTTGACTTGGTTCATTTACAGCCCTAGGCATGGGCCTCTTAGATAATACTCTCTTTAAACTCTTTCACGGATATTAGGTACATAATCTATAATCCTAAGTCTTAGTCCTGGATCCAATGAAAGATCAATTACATCTGAACCAATATGAAGTTTATCAGAAGACTTTTGAGACTTTTTTTTTTAATACAAGTTTCATAACACCTTTTTCCAGCAAACTGATCAGTATCCCTTTTTGCAGAATATGATGATTCTTAAACATTTAATTTTTTTGAAAAATATTTTAACATAGTTCTACAAAAAAAAATCAAGGCATATGTTAAGAAATAAGACTTCTTAGAATCAATCTTAAATGATAAACTAACAAATATTCAACAATCAACACTCCAAAACAATAGAAAAGATTTAAGACTCCTACTGTGAAAATAGATGAAAACTCAAAAACACCAAACTAACAATTAACACATAAAGAACAACAAATAAATATGATATATGTTTTCAAAAGGCCAAAAGGGGAGGGAAGTAAAGAAAAAATGTGATACCTTCACAAATCCCAAGCTAAAAAAGTAGAAGATTTGTTTTGTTTTTTTTTTGGAGTAGAGGACAAAAGAAAGTCGGCTGAAAAGGATTGGAAAGAGGGTTTTGTGGCTTTTGATTTTAGGATTTTGTGGCTTTTTGTTGTTGTAAAATAAATTTATTTTATTAATTAAATTTTTAAGGATATACTAGTAATTTTAAAAAAAATAAAGGGGGAAGGGGCATGACCCCCTTGCAGCTATGTGAGTCCGCCTCTGGGTGATATGTTACTCCTCGATGACGACAGTCACTTTGACATGTTAAAAAGCATAATACTCTAAAACCATAAACTATTGGGTATGTGTTATTGTGAAACAGGAAAAGAGTCACTTCTAAGTATTCTGTGAATAAAAGTCAAATTTAAGAACACAAATTTCAACCTCAGGCTTTGCAAATGAAACAAGGAACTACAGTGACATCCTTCAATTTTCATTCAAAAATGTCATATCAAAAGGAAATTCATAAAAATGATTGAGTACAAGTCCAACAAACCTCAAACTCTTGCAAACTTCTTAATTTCAATGATGCACTGCAGACTTCAAAATCCTGCAATTTCTTAGCCCAAATTAGAAAATGAAATAATATAGCTTCCTTCCTTCCTTCCAATGTTAAAGAAATCAGAATATCCAACATAGCAAACAAACTAGTTTTCCTTAGAAAAATTGAATTCTCAAATTTCCATAACAAACCTCATTAATCATCTTCATCAGGGTATTGCAGTTAACTACTAGTGAAAATCACTAATGGCCATTCCTAATTGTTCTAAGAGGATCTTAATTAGTCAGAAAAAAGTGATTCACTTCCTGAGTCATTATGCTGAGCATCTAATGATCATATTCAAAATCCTAATTTCCAAGAATATATTGTACAAACTACATGATCTAACATGCTCAAACTTGCAGAACATCATTTAATCAGCAAAAGTCCTAATTAATTTGTTAATCTGGGATTACTTACCTATATGTAATGTATGTTGCACAAAATAAGAAAATAACCGATGAGAATAACAGATTTTAGATAACCATCCTGATTCCCCATCTTCAACGTATTTAGCTAAGTTGTCACGTGCCAATGAGATGGACTGCTGCTAACATTTGTGATTTAGGGGTGGTCTAATCTAGCCAATGATTGGGTTCTACCAGCCTCATTGACCATTCAAGAAAGTGGTTTGGAAAGTTGAGCAAGTTTGATGGGTGATCAAAGGGTGAAATTTCCAGATGAGCATGCTTAATCCTTTTCTCCAACTTACGAAAGCAAACAGTGAGGGGTCCTGCCACAAGCACTCCAATGCTCGAGTCAGTACAAATCCAATCCAACCAGTTTATATCAAAGAGCAGGGACAATTGCTATGGGAATTAACGTTATTTTGAATGATGATTTACTTGAACCCTCCACAGTTTTCAGAAGGAATGGGCAATGTATCTTTTCATCACTTATTTGGCATGGGTAGGCAATGCCGGGGACCATCAAAGAGAGTCTCTTCATCCTCTTATGTCCTGAGCATCGATTCACGAAACTAATCACTTCAAACACGAAGAGACCCATTGCAATTAAAAGGCCATACGTAAAGGTCTGCTCGTCTTGCAAATGTCTTTGATCGTGAGGGGTTCCTCGGGCTGAGGCATCAACCAAAGGGAGGCTAGAGTGTTGGAAGAAAAAGTTAGTATGTATAGCTACAGTGCTTCCAAGACTATATCCGCTCTGGCCGATTAGCTTCCAACCTGGTTTATGTTATCATATTTTGCAGATTGTTTCTCTATATCATAACCTGGTTAGAGCAAAGCCCAACAACAATGATTAAGACTGATACGCCAAATTAATTAATCATCACACATGGATGCAGAACAATGCAGATTCACGGCCAATCATTGCACATAACAAAGTTAGGAAATGAGCACAAAGATTGAGCTATAAATCAGAGGATTAAACTTCCTGGCATCGCCACGGAAATGCTATACTGTGTTTCAATCTGGTACATTTGGACCAAACTTCTCCATCTAATCCCTCTAGACATACTCTAATAATAACCTAGAGCAGGAGAGAAGTTAAACAAGCTTTTCATCACAACATCAAAACTTGGACCTAGGGTTAGGCGAACCGAAATGGAAGGCAATAACCATCAAATACTAAATAGAAAGGCATACCTCGGCGGCAATTAATACTCTGGAGCCTATGAACTCGTAGCACAAGTGGAACATTAAAAATGTCGCGATCAGAGCATTAAATCGAAGGAAACTTAGAATCAAAGGCCAAACCTTCCTCAGGGAGCATCTCCCTTTTAACCCCTTCCACCCTGCTGAGAAGGAGAACTATCGTCGCCTATTCTTCTTGCTCGACTCAGGCATCCGGCGAGGCGGCGATGGAACGGGGGAGGAGCAAGTGACCTGTCCATGGGCCTTGTGAGCGGTTTCATTCAGCGCGCGGGCTACGAACCCGCGGCCCAACCCACAGGCAGATTTATAAAATATTTAAAAAAATGCAAATTTATAATAATAATAATAATAATAGCAATAACTTAATAAGCAATAGCTG
>JBAMHZ010000048.1:299589-327292 GCA_037177395.1 Alpinia galanga | reverse complement strand
CATTCAATTCAATTAATACTGAAGATGACTAGTCATGTTTTAAAGATCCTTTGGAATCGTAAGAATTTTAACAGATCTTTACCGATTATTAAAGTACAATAAGAAATACTTACATATACAACCTCAACTGCATTATCTATGATTTATTATCCTTTAAAAGAAAATCATACAAATACGTCATGATTAGAGATTAAATTAAAAATTTCTAAAGGTAAAACTAAACAGTTTACCGTTGCACTTTAGCCCCAGGGGCAATCTAGTCTCATTTTAAGCTTGAGTCAAAGTTGATTATTTTTTATCTGATGCGATGATATGCACACCGCGTTGATTGAGTGTGTCGATTCGAAGTCACACGAATCAATATTCCGCTCCATATCAAGTGCCGTAAATCCTTGCACCTTATCAGAGCAAAAATACCGAGACATTATTTATAGGAAATAACTCACTTACAAGATTTTTTTTAGAATAATTCCAAGCAAATTATAAAATATTATTTATAAAACAAAGGTAAACAAAAGAGATTCGATATCATTAAACGAAAGTATGCCCAGCATAAAACATCTTAAATTTCAGAAAAATAGTATTTTCTGCGTATGTTTTTTTTTTTTAAAAAAATATTTTTGTTATCTCTGAAATGATGTCATGAGGCAATTGTGATTCCCAAATAAAGATCAACTCGTAGAATGGTGCATTCCCCCCACTATTTACAGGATTCTTCTTTTTCAAAATGGTGCCCATCACCCAATGTAACAGCGACATAAAGCTAACAAAACACCATGCATTCTCCTCCACACCACCTCATTGTTTTATTTTGTTTTATTTTTATTTATTTATTCTGAAAACCTCACAAAGTTAATTAGTAATTTATTTTTATTTTTGTGGATCAAAGGATTGATTCCGCCAACACGTGATTGCGCGTTGGCTTACTATGAGCGTGGCGGCCTTAAACTTCGGACGCCATTTCGTCCAATTTAATGTATTGCAATTTGATTTGATTTGATTTGATTTGATTGGCTAGACTCTCCGCTCCACTTGATCGAGTGCTTTCCATTAAAATCCAAACGAAGCTTGCTGCGTGGCCTTGCTAAGTTGTTGGGGAGCTATTTTAATGCGTGTCCCATTTTGAAAAATTATCACCGGCCTGGACCGCATTTTGTGCAGTTTGAACCGGCTCAGCGTCACGGTTGACTTTTGTTAAAGCTTGTCGATGGGATGGATAATCATGACGAGCTCCGAGATTAGACCTGAAGCAAGCCGGAGTAGGGAAACCGGCCGGTTACCGGCGATGCGAACCGATCGTCCGAGGAAGATAATCTTGGGCATCCGTCGAGCATCGAACGGTGTGAGAAGGAGCAGCTTATCGTCACGTGACTTGCAGGGTGTTTCGGAAAGCCAGTGCGGCGGACCACGTGACGGCCGCTTATTGGCTATGCGATTTCCACGCCTCTTCGTGTTATAAAAAGCAGAACCCCCGCCGCTGTCCGAGGTGATCCTTGGTCGGGAAATAAATCTTCATTCCGGCGGCCGAGCGGGGAAACGTTTCTTCTCCGAAGCTTCCGTCGAACGGCCTTTGGGGTTTGTTCCTGTAGACGAGATGGTAGTTATGGATGGGCTTCCTTAACTCTGCTGGAGCTGTTTAGCGGTGGTCGAATGTAAGTTTTTGCTCCGACTTCTGCCGCTTCTGGATGTGGTCGCCGGCGTCAAATTCGAGTCCGAGTTTTGCTCTGCTTGCGTGGTTGTATTTTTTTCCTTCTCTCTTTCTTTTCTCTCGGGCTGTGTTCCTGGATTAGCTGATATTAAGTTTCAGTATCAAGAAGGGAAAATAACAATCGATTGGTTCTTCGCTAAGTGGATGCTTTTTTCAATGGAAAGTATAACACAGAGAAGAACTGAGGATCCCTGTTAAGGAGACGAAAGTTGGATTCCCCATCTCCAGTGTCGTTTTGATACCTTGCCAAACCTGATTGGTTTCTGCGGACTGTGGGAGCTCAAAGGGTCTCTGGACTTTTGGGCTTCGACGAAATTTCTGCTTTTCCTCTCTGAAAGATGAGCTGCATCGATAATTGTAGAGACGGTAAAATTAATGAAGAGGAGTTCCGGCGACCAGGAGGGAACAGAATAGCGGATGATTCTCTTGCGCTTGACCAGCACGCGTTAGGGAAAAATTGTAGTTATCCGTCTTCACAGCTCGATATTGATGAGAAGCTATTGATCGATCCAAAATTACTTTATATCGGAGCCAAGATTGGAGAGGGAGCGCATGGAAAAGTCTATCAGGGGAAGTAAGTTCAAGAAACTAATTGGATCAACATTTTTTATTGCCATATTTTATTCCTGATGTTGGTAAAATTGGCTGAATGTTTCTGTGGATACTTGTTCGCCAGATGAATGATGCTGGAGCTAGCTTTTGAAGTTTTAATTTTTTTGTGTTTTCTCCCCATGGCTGTTATCTGAAAACATAAGTATATAGTTCTGAAAGTTTGTACACACATCTATACTGATGAAGTAGCAAAGCTACTGTTTCTTGAGCTCCTTGTCAGCATCTGAGAAGATCATGTAGATTGTCTAATAGGAACTTAACAAAATGCTCCATCCATATCATTTTGAAACGTTAGATTGGAGTCCTCCTTATATGGTACTATTTTGGAAGTAAGGTTGATTTTAATTTGTTCATAAAGAGAAATTTCTAATAGGAACTCCTAATGCTCCATTCATATTGTTTTGACTAATTAGATTTTATTTCAAATATGTTTTACAGCTCATGTTTTTATTTCCTCTTTTATCAAATTCAAAGTGCTTGTGAATTTATTTTAATCATCCTTCTGAGGAAATGTCAATGAAAACTTTTTCCCCCCTTCACAGCTGTCAACTCAAAAAGTTCTTCAATTCCTCTTTTATTAATTTAGATCCTTGGACTTGGCCTATGAGAGCAAAAATATTTCTCTACAACTTCCAAGTGCAGCATCAGATTGAACAAGAATGAAAATTAAGCTAATACTCTTTGAATCATAAAGGAAATACAGAGGAATAAAATGTTTTGGTATTTAAGATGCCATGACAACAACATAATTTTATTTTTGTTGACCAAATGTAGCTGAGTGGTATTGGTTGTGTCTTTTCATTCTTTGATCATTACTATGGGAAATAAAACAGTATGGAAATGCAAAACACAACATGGAACCATGGAGGAAAAGTTCTCCACTGGTTTGTAAATCTCAATGCAAGGAGAATGACTGGATTGCCATACTGACAAGATAAGATGAAATGCTCTTATTTGCAAAGAAAATTCATTTAATATGAGGATTTCTTCGACATCCTTCTAATAATCATATACTAAGGAGCTTGGTGATGATTAAGCTGAACCTCTTTCTTAGTTGTTTAGAAGTAGAAAACATGGGAACTTAAAAATGGACTTTCTAATCAACATGATATTCATTGTCCAAGATTATTCTCCAATTCCATTTCTCAAATATGGGTTTCTGAGATAAGTTAAATGGAATAACCCCTATAAGTGAACACTTATACTTACAATCGAAGTAAAGTTTAGAGGACTGGTGCCTATCTGCCGTCAGTAATACTGTACCTTATTTCATTAGAAAGCCTGTTTGATATGCACTATGGCTGTATACTTATCTGTTACATCCTCTTTGAATCAGGTACCATGACCAAATTGTGGCTGTCAAAGTTCTCAACAGTGGTAGCACTCCTGAGGAGAAGGCAACCCTTCAAGCTCGTTTTATTCGAGAAGTAAATATGATGTCTAGGGTGCAGCATGAGAATCTTGTCAAGGTCATTTTTCTGATTGTTCTTAATTTGTTGTTCATGTTGTGCCCTTATAGTTTTAATTTTCAAGATGGACTGGAAGAGAATCTTACCTTAATATTCACATCTAGATCCCAGCTTTCTCATAACTTTTTCAACATTATGACAAGTATTCTTTCTTTCATGAAGTTTGTTGGTGCCTGCAAGGATCCCTTTATGGTGATTGCTACTGAGCTTCTTCCAGGAATGTCATTGAAGAAATACTTGAGCAGCATCCGTCCCACACAACTAGATATTCATAAAGCAATAAGCTTTGCACTTGACATTGCTCGTGCAATGGACTGTTTACATGCCAATGGAATTATACACAGAGACCTGAAACCCGGTTTGTATTTGTCTTTTTTAAATTTATTTTGCATTAGGATCTGCATCATTCAAAATCTCAGTTGCAGCTTGTACAAATTTATCTACGACCATTAAACAAATAGCAATATCAAAATTATTGCTCATTGAAATTTGTATTAATATGTCTTTGTGGGAAATAATCTTTATTTACTTTTCGTTGTTCCTTGTGGGTATGTATCAACAAATGTGCAATTCAATCATTTGTTTTACGTTCATATGCATACACCCATATATATAATATATATCCATGTAGGGTTTTATGTATTACATTGCTAATGCTGGAGACTGCTATCTAAAATACTAGCATAGTGGCTGAGAAATTTACATGGCATAGTATCTCCTATTGGAAGTAAATGATGCTATCTGCAACCATAATAGTAAAACCTCATTGAAATTTGGCCAAGCTTTATTTTTTTTGCTTGAGATGCATGTTTGGAAAAAACAACAATGATTTTTTAATCAGAAGCATGGACCACACATAGTTGGTTTAAGTGATATGGTAAATATGACGCAACTTATTACAGACTATATCATAGGTATCCCAGGATCAATAGCTATGTCATTGTTCTTAATTATACATGTGAGTATCATGGTATTGAGTTTTAAAATCTTCAAGCTGTATAATGTTGCTTTCCTATCATTGATTTTGTGTCTTTATTATTATTTAATGCCATAATACTCGAGTTAATGTGCAGATAATTTGCTTCTTACTGCAAATCAGAATAATGTGAAGCTCATTGATTTTGGACTTGCAAGAGAAGAAACAGTTACTGAGATGATGACTGCTGAAACTGGGACTTATAGATGGATGGCTCCTGAGGTGATATATTTTTTGGCTCAATTAGTTATACGTCCTTTTAGTCTTATATGTGTTGGTTAACTATGGATTGAATGGTATTGGGTGAAGAATATCATCATTGAAATATATAGAGTAGAGCTTTGCTTGTGTAATTTGTAATCTGTCATCTGTATATGATTCACTTTTATGCGAAAATCCTTTTCCTTTACATGTAGAAACCTAAACACCAGTAGCAAATCTACATGCTTCATGATGCATTTACTACAGAGAAAATGTAGGGAACATAGAGGGAAAAAAGAGAAAATAGGAAGGGATTATGGTCATCTAATGGTAGGCCCTAGGAGCAAGTCAACATTCTAAGTTTTTGTTGCTCTCTATGCTCATTGTTCACTCTGCGATCTCTGTTTGATGTGGTCTTTTCATTTTTTTTATGAGCCCTCATTGCTGCAGCCTTCTAGTAATTTCTTTGAACCACCTCAGTTGTATCCTGCAGTTATATAGTACCGTGACTTTGCGTCGTGGTGAGAAGAAGCACTACACCAACAAGGTTGATGTGTACAGCTTTGGCATTGTTTTATGGGAGTTGTTGACTAACCGAATGCCTTTCGAAGGCATGTCTAACTTGCAGGCTGCATATGCTGCAGCTTTTAAGGTTAGCTTCTTTCAATATTTGAATTTATTGTAATTTTATTGTCCGTTTGTTTAGCCTTCTTGCTTTCTACTTAGTTTTTTCATGATATATTATTTTGCTTTATCAAAGTGAAAGAATAGTTATCTAAACTATTCCTCCTTGTAGAATTAAACTTTGAGCTATTTATGAACTAGTGAAATACAAACTCAGTTGAACATGAAAGTATCATCTATCTTGTCTTTGAAATTATTATTATTATGATAATGACATACAACTCTATAATTTGCTCAGTGGCTTGTGATGTTATTGGATGGTTCTACATGGATTCTATTTACCAGAAGGGAGAAGAAAAGGATAAGTAAAAGGGTGAGAGGATTTGGTCTCTTCCTGTGCTT
Organism: Alpinia galanga; assembly: GCA_037177395.1. Lineage (NCBI taxonomy): Eukaryota > Viridiplantae > Streptophyta > Magnoliopsida > Zingiberales > Zingiberaceae > Alpinia > Alpinia galanga. The sequence goes on along the minus strand of JBAMHZ010000048.1, from coordinate 321,300 downwards.
GCCTGTGTACAGGGCGAGCGGAGAGGGAAAGTTGGTTGAAAAAGATTTAGTTGACCAAAATGCCCTTATGTTATTAGGCAGAATTCAGTTAAATTAAAGGCTATTTATGTCCTTTTACCTTTCTTTTCTCTTCCTCCTCTCCTTCATGCTCGCCCAAACAATGCCAGATGCCTTTGGCAGTGAATATGGATTCTATGGAATCCCTTTCTGCTTTCTCTCTCCATTGCTCAAAGGATGGTGATAAACAGCAGAGTGAGGGTGACTCCTCTCCTTTCCATCCATATAAACAGGCTATAAAGCTTTAACTCTTTACACTGTGCTGGATCTGTGGTATTTGTAAGCACGGTAATCCAGTCTTGACATGGTTTGCTTTTTGAATGAATTTCCCCTTTCAATGTTGATAATCACATGCCTATGTTATACAACTAAGATTTGACGCCTTTGATTATTAGGATCTGATCTAGATCCTTACAGAATTGTATTAGATTCTTGCAATTATTTCACTTGCATTTAGTGTTGTATAGTGCTGACCTTATCAAAGAACTGGAGTGAAAATGGATAAACTCTTTTAAAGAATGCAGTCTAATGCCTAATGATTGACAAATTTAAAGCTTAAATAAAGCCACAACCCACTTTTGTATCCAATTCAAAATGTCAGAATTGTTAAAACTTCTTAAATCTTTAATTTCTAGTTCATATGGACAGCTGGATTAAAAAAAAAGAAGACATTAATGGAGTTAAAGAATTATGAAGATTCTAACAGGAATTGAAAGCTGAAAGTAAAACAACCAATATGAAATAGTGGACATTGAAGGATGAAGTTGCTTAAGTCAATTGCATTTCTAGTCATCTGGCTTATTGGATAAAGGGCAGTCCGGTGCACAAAGCTTCCGTCATGCAGGGTCCCGGGGAAGGATTCATTGTACGCAGCCTTATCCTGTTTTTTTTTTTTTTTACAAGAGGCTGTTTTCAGGATTTGAACCCGTGACCTCTTAGTCATAAAGTAGCAACTTTACTGTTGCGCCAAGGCTCCCCTTCTCATCTGGCTTATTGGATGTGGGAAAATATACAATTGACATAAAACATTGTACAAGGAGCGATAAGTTGCTTTTCCACCTGACTTTTAGTGAGTTTGGCTTACTACAATGGGAGGGGTTCAGTACATGCTTTGGCACGGCACAAGAATTTTTTTTCTTCTTTTGGGTAGGAAAGTTGAAGGGTAGGTCGTGGTATATTGGATTTGTTCAAATAATCAGAACTCTGAATATATTGTTAAGCTCTGAGTTAACATAAATCTGTCACTTTCTAGGCGATTATTGATTTGCCAGGGATGGAGATAATGTTCTCAGTTTTTTTTTTCAAACTAGGAATTGAGATAATGCTTTCACTTTTAGTTTTGGTTTGATAATTACCATTGCTTTGTAATAAAAACTACTTGATAGTCCAAAATATAAGTACAATCTCTACTACATTGAAACATTTTCAGTGTCTGAAATTGACTAAACTCATAGATTATGATCATAATAACAAGAGAATTTCCTGGCACTGAATTCCTCAAAAATTATCATCACAACTTATTGCCCATTTGATCCGATGCAGCAAATGAGACCACCACTACCAGATGATGCTCCACCAGAGCTGGTGTTCATAGTGCAATCGTGCTGGGTGGAGGATCCCAACTCGAGGCCCAGTTTCGGCCAGATTATAAGGATGCTGAACGCCTTCCTTTACACTCTCCCACCACCTCCTTCAGAACCAGAGACCAGTTTTCCATCAGCGATGAGCACAAGGGGCACCATTACAGCGACGTCTGCTCGCAGAGGCAGCAAGTTATCTTTTCTTCGCCAGCTCTTTGCTGCGAAGAAGGCAAGCGGTAGCAGTAGCAGTAGCAGTGCATAAGCAATCAATAGAGATTAGTAGTTTTCTGGAAGTCCAGCAAAAGGACTGATGAATTATAGGTTAACATGTAATACAGGAGAAATCATGCTCTTTTTAGCAAATGTAAGAAAAACTAGTGAAGTCCAATATTTATGCAAGCTATATATAGCTAATCTCACACCTCTTTTGCTAATAATACTAACCAGGAGTTATCCTTTCGTTCATCCACATCCATCTAAGAGCTTATTTGTTATCAAGGTTTTATACGTATAGCACACTTCTATCTCAGAGTAATGCAGGCTGTAGACTTCAATTCAAAAAGCAATAATCGTTATTAATATCCTAATTGTATATTAGATAATCATCACTGAGATAATGGAGGCGGGAAGAAATTAAGATTAATGATAAATGTGTTTTTTAATATTATTTTCTTGAAGAAATATAAAATCCATATTTTCAGGCTTCCCCTTGGAAAGAAATAGGGAACAGAAAATTTCTTTAGTAATTTTATTTTTAAATGAATAAAATTTAAAAATAACACTGGATAAATATTAAAGATTATTTTTTAAATACTAGATTAATATCATTTGGTCCTACAACTATTGCGACTCAAGTTATAAATACCAAGTTATTAAAACATAACTTTTCCCGTATTCTTTTTTGTTTGTAAATTCAATTTAAAAATTGAAATTTAACTGAGGGGAAAAAAATTCGCATTACGTGGATAGTAAATAATAAACAAATAAAATTAACCTTATTTTTCTTTTTTATAAAAAAAATGTGTACAATTTCCGTCCGTTCTAAATTCTATTGGATAGGTTTTGAGCAATTTCAATAATAATTGCCTTCCGAACTAAACGTTAAGTTTTCGGGTTTGCCTTCACAGTTCACACGTTTCCTTCCCTTTCGCTGTTTAATTTTGGCTGCTTTGCTGCTTCCAATTCCGTAGCGGCTCGATTCTCCTTCCCTCCTCGCTTTCCCGCGAAGTGCCTGACCCAATCTCCCTGCTTCTCCGCCGGCGATCTCCCATCGCTGACTCTTTCCCGCTTCGATCGGTGTAATGTGCTTACCCTTTTATTTTTTTTTCCTTTCTTTCTTCCTTTTACTGTTTCGAGGAGTTCTCGGGAGGCGTTGAGGATATCAAAGGTTAGGGTTCGTTTTCGATCTTTTCGTTGTTCTTTAAAAATGTTTCTTTTGTATTTTTTCCTTCTTTAATCAAATTTGTACCTTTTGGTTTTATCGGGATATCTCCATTTGTTATTCCGACCAGGGTGGTTCTTTCTCGTGGTGTTCTCGACGTGAAGGGCTTGGTTGTTAGCACAAGATTGTATGGCTGATGACTGGTATTGAAGCGATCTCCGTTGTTGCCGTGGTGTTAAAAACTGCCATAGGGCTGGCCCCGAAGTAGGAAGCAAGCAAGGCATTTCTTCCTGTTCGTGTTATGCTAATGGACTCTGAAGCCCTCAAAGCTCGCTCCTTTGAGAGAATTGGAGCTTCTGAATCAGATGAAATGGAGATTATCGAGATGGGATCTTTAATTAATGTGGGAGAAGTGGCCAACACTGGGCGGGAAGTTAGCGGTCATGCTCCTTCGATCGAGGATGATTGCTGCACCGAAGGTTGTGATGGTGCAGTCGTTAAATTCATTGATGGAATGGAAGTTTGTCCTGCAACCCCCTCTTCTGAGAGGGACAGTATGGATCTTTCATGTTCTGATCAGTCTGAGGAACGCGAGGCCATTTCCATTGCCCTAACCCCGTTAAAAAGCATATTTGATCCATTTGCTCCTGCGCCAGAAGAATTAGTTGTTGCTCCCATGAAGAGAACTCTGAAGAGTATGCAAATTCCTCATTTGAGGAAGCTGAAGCTTTGTGATTGTTGTGATTCCACTCAAATAGAATGCCATGCTCCTGAAGAAGATCAGCTTTTGGAGTTACTTTCTCTATCATTCTTTGAACTAATCGTTTCAAGCCAGTTGCAGGAGATATCTGCATTCGAATTGTTGGATCAACAGGAACATTCAAAATATGCTAATACACCACTGTCATTATCTTTACTCACAGGGATTGCAGAAACATGCCCACCTGCCCCGAAGAGAGAACCAGCAGAATCAACAAAATTAGATTCTGGAGCATGCCGACAGCTCGACTTCCTTGATAACATGGCCGGATAATAATAGAGCTTTGTTTAATGTTTGCTAACATATAATATCACAAACTTATTTAATGGTTAGTGTTCATAATCCTAGCTACATAGATAAGCTGTGTTCTATCCTGTTCAGGCTGATGCAGGGCTTAATAGCGTCTAGTACAGTTTGTAAGTTGCGGATTGCTCATGCTTGCTTAATCAACCTGTTTTATCTAGGCCTGTTAGTTGTATCATTGATATTGATATTAGGAAAGTTATCCTTGGATAGTTACATGATTTTTGTCAGTCGGGAAGGGCATGTATTCTTCTTATTGCTTAATCAGCTGAAGTAGGTGATATCATTATGTTTTCTTCCTAGTTTCTTTTGGTTGTGAATAATCATGACAAGATGAAGATAACAATATTTTTTTTGTTGTAGTTATTACCGTTATTATTTTGTGTCCGATCATCTAACTTGAGTTTTTGATTGTTGCAATTATGATGTCTTGTTTTGGAACAACTGAGGATACCATGAGTGGTTTTGGGTCAGACTGCAAGTTAGTTATGTTTTCTTTAGAAGAATACACGATCCATGTAAGTGTTGTAATGCATCACAAGGGCTCCTGATAAGCAAGCATTGGTTTCTTTATTTTTGGTTAGCATGTGTTTGAACTTTTGGCCTGATTAATTTTTGAAGGTGGTCCTGTTCCACAGTCTTTAACAGTTTAGCTGGAAAAGATTGAAGCTCCAAGCAAACATTGGTTTCTGTTATTATGAAAGTTGATAAATGGAACGTAGATTGCATTGCTTACCTGAGGAAGCAAAGTCCAACACGTGTGTAGCTTGCTGCCTTTGCTGTCGTCGTTTTCAGATTTTCGACGGTAGGTGCTGATAGAAAGACGTGGTTGTGAGTTAATAAATGCGAGAATTTATTTATTTATTTTTCTAAAATCTGCCTATTCTTCTAAAATTTATAGATCTCGTTTATGTTTTTTTTTTTAATTTTTAATTTTAGCTAAGTGAACTCCATCAAAGCATTTTAACCAAAGCACATTAATAATTTTTCAATAGTCATAATTACATAATAAAATTATTTTTGAACTCTCTAAGAAATTAATTCAAACCATTACTTTAAAGGTATGTAAACTATAAGGGTATTTTAAAAATGAAATGCACCCTAGTATTTGATAAATGTAAATCTACGATACGTAATTTAACACTCGTCAAATTTCAAGTGCTTCGTTTGAAAAAAGTTTATAATTTTACTTTTGTAACATTTTAAAACAATCTGATTCTTACACCTAGGTTGATTATTGCCCCCTGGGGCCTGGTGTATGACAAAAGTAAAATGATATTTCACAAGGAAAAATAATTTAATTATCTAATGTTCGATAATAAATTTTTAAAAAAACTTTGAAGATGACTTTTTGTGTAGAAATTTATCCAGTAAATGAAGTAAAATTTTAATATTGAATAGCCTTTCAAAGATAATGTAACTGTAAAATTCGAATTGGACCGCTAAAGTTGTGAACATTTTTTAATATATTTTAGTGGTTAATAAAAATTTACAGGAGCTTCGACCTTTTCCAACTTAGTTGTAAAAAAAAACATCCCTATAGAACCGAACTGATCACCTTTAAAAATTAATCGGATCAAAAACTGAGATATTCCGGTGCTAATAAAAAAATATATGTTAATTATTCCCAGATGGCTTCTGACCGAAAGCAAATCTGTGAACGAGCTAGCAATGAGCAAGTGTTTTGGACCACGTTCCCACTCAGGCGAACCTATGCAAAACTGAGTCAATTTTATATTTATTGTATTTCTATCAACCTCAGCTAAATCAGGCCAATTTCATTAAAAAGCTAAACTATATTAATTTTTTTAAAAAAAAAAAATCAACACCCGAACTAAAATACAGAAATTTCGAAGATTAATTCAAAGATGTTGCAAAACTAATTGCCCGTGGAAGATATAGCCAAGGTGATAAAAAGCTAATAAAACCCACAACAAACGGTCATCAACAAGAAGGAAGACGCAAGAAAATTAGACAAATAGGAGAATTATTGATGTATAAAAATTAACCCAGAGATTGAGCAACCAATAAGCAAGTTAACAGTTGGCCACTCAGTGTGACTTCGACACTCCATGTCGATAATTTTTCAGTCGAAAATTCCGCAAGAAAAATATCTTGTTAGCTGGCGTTGGCTCATAACTCGATAACTGCCAGGTCCTCACCAGAGGCCATAATGATAATATACCGACGATTTAGAAAAGAAGAGAATAAACAAGAGAACTGGAGTGTATCTGGAGCCTTATTTGGCAAATCCTACAAAAAGAATGTTGGATGCAGATTTGCTTCACAGCAACATGGATTGTGGATTCTCTATGTAGCTTCTGAAAGCTCTCAACCACTCTGCCCCAATTGCACCTAACGTCGTGAAATTTGAATATTGAGAATTTGCATTCGAGTCCAGAAATGAAAGACGTTCATACTAAACGATATAGATAAGCAGCTGGCACATACCATCAATCACTCGGTGATCGCAGCTCAATGTTACTGACATGAAGGAGCCAAATTCAAATTGATCAGGACCACCACCAGGAAGCACTCGTCTCTCAGCTGTTCCATCAACAATTTTTAGAATCAGCAAAACCATTATTGGATTTAAGATACATGTCATTACTTTAAAAAAAAAAAAATCCATTCCTACCAGATCCAACAGCCAGAATGGCAGATTGAGGAGGATTTATGATGGCACAGAACTGTTTGATACCAAAGGGGCCTCCCAGATTTGAAACTGTGAATGTACCTCCCTGCAAAATTACCGTACTGAGTTATTGAACAGAATACTGCATTTAGAAGAATGACAGTTGTAATTCTATGCACCTCATAATCTTCTGGTTTCAAGTTGTTTTCTTTGGCCTTCTGAGCTAAAATTTTCACTTCCTCTGCAATTGTAGAAAGTCCCTTCTTGTCTGCATCCTGCATAATTTGTGCACAAGAAATTAGCGCTACATGACGACGATGAAGAGCTGAGATCAAAGTTCTCGCCAACAAACACCTTGATAACTGGAACAAATAACCCATTATCTGTTTGAACAGCAACGTTGATGTTAACATTATTGTACCTGCGTTAAGAACAAGCCGGGGGGAATATAACCTGTTTGAAACAAAATGTTCTTAAAATTTGCTAAAATGAAACAATGATTTACTGGCGTATGAAGTCATTCATCCAGGAGCTGTTGCACTGAGGAACTTTGCGAAGGGCCAGAGCAGTTGCCTGCCATTCCAAGTAAATTAGGGTTAAATATATTTAATTTTATCATTCTAAAACACGATTTTGAAAGACAACACAGGATCCATGGTGTCAGTTCAAGTCTCTCAAGCACAAAAACATTGCATACCAGAATGAAATTTGTTGAGCATACAGATTGGTACTAATTTGATGAATGAGTTAATTGATGAAAATTCAAATAAATCAATATTTGACCTAATTTTCTGAATTAAATACAACTTTGCATCTCTATCTAGCTACTTTTTCTATATTATGGTAGTATTCCATACAAATTGATTGTCCTTCTAGAAAATGATGTCTTGTCTTCTCAGGTACCATTTCTGGAATGTTTAAACAACAACAAATAAAAACTAGGATATCAAATTCAGGTGTCCAAAAAAACCTGACTAGATTTTCATCCTTTTTATTTTCACTTTAAATTTTTATTCCTAGAAAAATTTTCATATGGAACATAAAAAAACTGGATTTAGGAGGGTTATCAAGGAGTACCATTTCAGCTGATAATGCAAAAGCAACTAAAATAACATCTAGCAATTTGAGGTGTGAAGAGAATAAACCTTTATAACAAGGTCATTGATAGATAGTTTTTTACCACCAGAAGCCTCTTGGAGAAAATTAAGTTCTTTCCTCAATCTGGAGATGGTGAAATAGTTCATACTTGAAGAATATCTTAATCAAGTCAAATTCGACAAAAGTGAAGTATAGCAATTAGAGACTCACTCCACAAGTTTGTCAACACGGGTGTCAACTGTCAAATAATAATGAGGAATTGTTTGTTTAGAGAGCAGCAAGCGGGAAGCTGTAACCTGCAGAATTAGAGCATGAGACAGAAAATAACAAGGCCAAAAGCTAAATTATGTGGCAAGATTAAAGGATATATTTACTTTTCTTATCTGGGAATTTGGAATGTCCACATAATCTAGTAGTTGACCACCTGCTGATTCCTTTGCCTTTGGTGGTGCAGAGACAAACTTTGTCTGAGATGCTACATTCAATAATACTGAAAGATATAAGAAACTCCCTAAATCCTTTTACCTTGCACAACCAAACATCTATAAATGCACTCTATTTGGCGGTAAATTAAAATTTTGGATTAACCTCAAATGAAAACTAATTAAATATGGGTACTAAACAAGTACATAGCTTCTTCAATCCTAAATAAGCAAAAAAGAGGAATCCCCAATGCCTCGACACGTTGGCCTTCACTTTTTTATTCTTCTTCTTCACTTTTTTTAAACTACGTTTGAGATACTGGTTTCTTAACCCAGATAAACAACTATATTCCCCTGCACCCTCAAGCTCAGTTGAGGCATTCCAAAATCCATGATTTGTTCTCAAGCTTGAAGAACTACTCGATGATCACAAACTATTGGTGTGAATAATATATCTGTAGAAACTTGAGTAGATGGTAGTGTGAATGTTAACTCCCACTCTTTGTTCCAAACTAGATAACAAAAGATCTCAATACTGGCTGCTACAAAGTCACTAAAAAAGAAATGGAATTAAGATTTAACCAAGCTACAAATTATAATATAGAAACAACTAGATGTTTTGTGAACCATAACATAAGTGAGACATGAATAAATTTGCTCGAAAACTATAAGCATGTAGCAAACAGAATTAAACCACAAATTCGTTTTTGTTTTCACATAATATGTTATAGAATGCTTCATACACAAGATCTAGAATCAAGAAAATCTGCATTGCAGGTTTACACACCAAAACTCAGAATTTTAAACAAATACTCTCATTCAGTGGTCACTCACAGTTGTTAGATTTCATGGCTATTGTGCTGACTAGACGTTTGGATTGTTAGGTTAAGCTTTAAAGCCAGTTAAATGATTGTGTAACCCATACTATATAAGTATTGTTATTATAATAGTTAAGCAAATAGAAGATAATCCCAAGTTGATCCTGAAACAATTAACGGATGGAAAGAATACTGCTTCTACAGAAAATTTTAGTAAGGAAAAGGGCATGACAACAAAAGAAAAGGGCTAGAAATGGGTACCCAAGTAATCTTCAATATCTGCCTTTAAAATCCGGCCATCAGGACCAGTACCTTTAATGCTTGAAAGAGGCACCTGCACAAGGAGAAATATAAAGAAAGCAAAAGACCCGACATCTTTCAGGAAGAGGATTCATAGAATTCACATGTAAATGACATTCAATTTCAATAAAGATCAATATAAAAAAATAACTCAATAAAGTAAATATCTCACATTGTTGTCTTCTGCCAACTTCCTTGCAAGGGGACTAGAGAATATCCTGTCTTCTGTACGAGACACTTCTTCAGTTTTTACAGCTTTTGGTTCGGCAGCTTTAGCAGGGGGTTCCTCTTCCTTTTTAGATTGTGAAGTTTCAGATGCTGTCTTAACTTCAGGAGGACCAGCAGATTCAGAAACCTTGTAATCTTTAAATTTCTCAATATCTCCCTCTTCCTCAACAGTTATAGCAATTATCTGATGACAGATTATTTGAAATAATGCATGTAATTAATGTGTCACATCCAAAAAAGATACACTAAGAATCAAATAATTTTTATTCAAGATGTGCAGGTACTCAGGCCCCTTGATGAGATAGCAATAAATAAATTCTTCATGCACCTTATATCATTCAAAAAGCACACCCATGTAATAGTTAATAGAATTGCACCCATTAATAGATATTGTTTCTTGAAAATAAAATGTGAAAGTGATTGAACATGCCTACATAATATAATTATTGATGGTCTTTCCAGCCTAACAACAAGTGCAGAAGATTTTATTCTATTCCTGAGCTTTTATATCATCTTAAAGAATTTGAGAAGTCCAGCTATATCAACACCTTGAGAAGTTCAAAGTCCATGTGACTACCAAGATGGAAATAATACAAATAAGAATTGTTTCAGACTTTGCAAGTTGAAATTAACTGACTAATTAAATAGCAAAAACCCACAGACAAGGTTGATAGTCTAACTATAAGTGAAATGGAAAATCTTTTTATTCCTACAGGACTCGTGACACTGCTGACTTACCAACATACACCTGGAGAGGTCTAATAGGCCCCTCATAATATTGATCCTATCAAGTATCAACCTCAGTCAGCAAAAAGCAAGTTGAACAAGTAAGATAAAGACAATAGAGAAATAACTGTTTCTGTGTTTAACAATCTTGATGTGAAACCATAAAAAATAAATGAATAAACACACTGAATATATTTACAAATGAAGAATTAGGAATTAGTTATTTGATCTATGATGCCTATAATTTTTATGAATCACAAAAATACAACCACTATAGAGGTGCTAGAAGCAACAAAAAGAAATATCAACATCAAGATAATAGTAAAACCATAAGATTGGTATCCAGTAAAAAGATACAAACAATATACAATTACCTCACCAACTTTGATCTCTTTGGACCCATCTCCATGTATAATCTTAGCAAGATATCCTTCTTCCATGCATTCCATTTCCACCGTGGCTTTATCCTGATCAATTGTAGACATAGACAGATGAAAATGGGTCAATTCTGTGCAATTTTACAATATGTAAAACACGTGTGTGTTTCTCTATGTAAATTTGACTTACAGTTTCCACCTCACAGAGCACCTCACCAGGTGCAACTTTATCACCTTCCTTCTTTAGCCACCTTGCAATGTTACCCTATGAAGGGACGGTGCACAACATTCAAGTGCTATAGAAGCTATATATTTAATAGAATTGAAGTTTGATATGCACAAGGCTTATGCACCTCAGTCATGGTAGGTGAAAGAGATGGCATACCAAGAGTCTGATGTGGGGGGAGATCTAACAAAACAAAGAGATAAAAATATTGATGTACATGCACTAAATTTGATTGCTAGAAGATTAATAATACTTAAATATACAAACAAAACAAGAAAAAAAACTGGGAAACTACATATACAGCATTAAAAAACATATGCTCAATGTCAGGGATTCCAATCCTTACCAGCCAAATTTTTCGTTGGAATTAATTTGTTGAAAAGGTTTTCATTTATATTTGCTTTAGTTGAGTCGATTAGTCTCTCCATGTTATAAATGTTTCCTATATACGACCAAAACTAAGCTAATAGACCTACCTAACTTGGAACACTAATGAAGGATTATATATGCCCTTTGACCAAAACTAACAGTTTCTACGACAGCTGTATCACTTACAGAATAAATTTTCCACAAATAAAAGCCACAGAGTCTCAAACCATGATCCAATAATATAAAAATTGCAAGTTGTGCCTCACAAAGAACTTTCATCTACACAAGCAAAGCTTACTCATGCAAGCATTTAGCCTTGGGACAGCCATTACTGTACATGTGTGATCAATAAAGGCAAAGCATTACAAACTGGATGTGGAAGAGGACATTTGTAAACCAAATAACAATAAAGGTAAGTTCAGATATGCATTAATCATCAACACTCTTCAGCTTCATGCCACCAGGATAGGAGAAATAAGCAATACATTGAATTGTCTTGTGCTCATCAGAAATGATTAATATAGAGTTTCATAAATAAATACAAGAAATAAATTTTAAAGTGAAACAAAGAGTGAAAATCGAAGATGAACTTGAACCTGGATCACTTGAAAACATTCTCTTTTGCATAGTCAGTATACTGAGAAATAGAAAATACTTAAATCAGCTTATTATGGTAAAAGGAACACAGAGGTATATATAATTAGTGTATAGACAAATACCTGTATGAAGCATGGTTGAATCTCATGCCAAACAAAGTAAAACTCTTGGCAGGTGTTTTTTTGTACCAGTTGGTCCCCAGTGATTCTGAAGAAAATGCCTGAACAAATAACAAGTTTGACTAGGTCAAATTCTGAAGATCAACTGCAAGAATAAAGCTCATCAGTAGCTCCTTCAAGATTTGAGATCATTACATTTCTTCTGTCACTGACATTGTTGCGCTTAATGCAAAACCGGTGAACATAAGATTCAGAATCTCGATAGTTTTCTCTGCTGAAAGCACCCACGTAATTCCTTGATACATCTAAAAAAGAACAAAGAATAATGGCATGAAGAATATTTATCTCATTACATTGAGATTAGGGGAAAAAAAGAGATGCAACAATGTACATAACTGGGGCCTTCTATGTCAAATAAATTACTATAGTATCGAATCCCTTGCTCAAAATAACCATTTGTCTTAGAGGTACTTGAGGATCACCCCAGTCTATAAATGCCCTTTCATCTACAATAAAATGTAAGATATGTGTTTTAACCCTACAGCTAAAAACACACATTGCCACACATCCTCCTTGTTGTAAGGTTTCTACAAGACAGGGCAAGAAGTATCTTGAGAAGAAAGCATGAAACACATTATTCAGATAAGCAAACATAAACAAATAGGAAGTATGATACTGACACTTTGATCGACTATTTTGAAAATACATGCAGATTTTCACAGCCAAAGATGGGATTAAATAGTGAAAGCTAGAATAGAAGACAATAAGTTTTTTGATGCACCCAATTAAAATACTTAAAAAGTAGATGGCTATTGGAATAGGAATCACAAGTAGTTATATAAAAAAATATGAACTACAAGTAGTTAGACAAAAGTGAATATGAAACTATTGTACATCAAGATGCAGAAGAAATATGGACAATGAAGGAATCATGAAAAGATTCTAAAAAATATAGCAGCTGAAGAAAGAGAGAAATGAACAATGCATTAGGCATTTCCTATTTGACTAGAAAACTAATTCCAACCTCCTGAATAGAAATGCTTTTATTTTGAAACAAAAATGTAAACACTTATAGAAAATAGCTTAGAAACATAATTCAACAATTAACAGAAGAATAGAGCACTAAACAGTGATCATGGTAAGATACATAATGATTAAGTCCTCATGCTTAATATACTGGAACTAGTTAAAATTACAGAAGCAGGAACTGAAAAGGCAACTGATATTACACAAAAGAAGAAACTAAAGAGCATATTAAGGCAAATATCAATAGGGTTAGTACCTTTAGAGAAACCTGCAGGAACAGCAGATTCCTGTGGTAGAATATTTTGAATGCCCTTCAACTGCAAGATCAGATACAAAGGTTACGAGTTGTCAAACATGAAAAGAAGAATATAGCTAAAACTACTCAAAAATATCCAGGGTACAGTAGTTTCCAGCATTATCATCCAGACAGTCCCCATTGAGGGATAGAAAAGGTTCCAATGTGAATTTGCAATATTCCGATATAGAAAGGATATAACTTTGCAACACTGAGAATAAAGATGCAGTGACAAAAGTTATCAGGAGTGGGTTCTATGCATGTAACACCAGTTTTCAATCGTCATTCAAAACAATTAAATAAAGTTATTGATTTTCTGTACTTTTTTTATTGAGCATGTTAGAAAGATAAGCTATTTCATATAAATGCAAGGAATGAATTACTCATTTTATTGTGCTACAAGAATTCAAGCCAGGGATACTTGAATAACAATCAGATAAACAAATCACTCATATGAATAGATCGATTTCACTACATGTTACGTATTGATATTCCACCAAAAAGAAAAAAAAATCTATAAATCCTTCGGAATCAAAAGCATTTTATTTCTTTTGTAGAGTAATATATCATCTCAGTGCATACTAGAATTCATAAAATTTCAATCAGAATCACGATCAATAAGAAATACAACGAGATAAAAAATTTTAATATCGTAAGAAAGCCGCAAGAAGCATTAAATATTCCGAAGCAATATAAACAATCAATTCTGACTCCAAAACCCAAATTCCGAAAGCGCACCTTGCGGGAGTGACGGATCAATTGAGACGCGATCGTCATGACTGGATCGGATCGCACCTAGTACTAGCAGACTCGGACGCTGATAAATCAAACTATTCACATCAAGAAGGTGAAATCCACCAAACCGTACAATCTAATTTGGTGGGTACAATATAAGAGATCGAGATTCCTCACCTGCGTCGGTGTCAAGGGATAGCACACCAAACTCGTGGAAAAGAGAAAGAGGAGCCAATGACGCGTAGTGAACCCCAAGCCTGAGCGCTGGCAAGCGGTCCGTAAATGATTGACTGCGGAGATCGACGAGCTGCGGGGGCGATGACGATGGCTTACTTTGGTAGCGTATTGGGATTGGGAAGAGAATAAGAGAGAGCTCAGGAGACAAACCTATTCCTATAAAAGAGTATATTTCTCTTTATGGATCAATTACATTGTTAGGACAAAAGGGTAAAAGTCAATTATAAAATAAATAAGAAAAGAGGAAGTTGGATGCCGCTTCGCCGCTACTAATGGTCCAATAACTGGACCGGCGTTCGAAATTCGGTTCAACATTTTCAATCGAGCCGAGCGGCTCAATCAGTTGATTTCAGTTGCTATTTTAAATAAATTGTATCGACAAATTGGGAAGAAGAAGAGAAAAAAATCAGATGTTTCGATTCAATCAGACATTTTACGTTTTGAATAATGATCTCAATTTTCTTTTCGAAACAGTGAGTATTAATTGGCAAGGGCTTTACGCTACAGTTGATCTATGTTATTCACAATCGCCTGACAAGGACTGTTCTGCGTCGATGGGCTTGAGAGCTTCCAATTTCCAAAAGAATAAAGTCCTTGTCGGGCATTTTGTCAAAAAAAGAGAAGACGAAAACATGACTTAAAGATATAAAGTCCCTGTCGAATATTGGGCAATGTTGAGGATACAAAAAGGAGGACCTACTGAGAGATTTAAAGGTTACATATATTAAGTTTTATAATGACAAATCCGTAGTAATATTTCACAAGATTTATTCTATGGATATGCCCATTTGGGACTTAAAAAGATTACATGTTTTGAATCCGAATTGCCCTTGTATGATAGAATCCAAACCATCAGAATCAGTAGCCTAGCGTAATCTCGCCAGATATTACCAATCGATAATAGACTGTAGCAAGATGACGTTGGCGACAGTCATCTCGTCTTTAAATAAATTTACTGTGATTTAAGACAACTAGGCTGTTTGAAGTCGCGGCACCAGTTCAAAATGATTTTCCAGCAATAATAAAACTTGAGAAAGTGAAGACACCTTGAAATCTGGCTTTAGATCATCAGCGTAGGAATCAAGGGAGTCATACCTCCCGGTTTCGTCCAGTAAGCATGTGAAAGCTCCTGCTCTCTTCCCGCAGGCCACCTGCAAATGGCGAAAGATAATTCAATTTTCCTCATTAACTTCACCAAGAGTCACCAAAGAGCTCTAGTTATTTATTTATTTGAAGATGCTATGCAATTAAATCTACTTAGTACACAACCAGCGGTTGCATAAAAATATTGAAGCAAGAGGAACCGTATATAAATGGCAAGTGTTCGAAGCAGATGTCTGATCATTCTGACAATAAGTATTTTAACTGACAGTCTCTCCGATGGTGTGAATAGAACTCTCAAGAAGTATAAACAAATGCAACCTCTGATCTCCTAGTGTTGGCTTAATCCCACTCGATCCAGTCACAATTGCAAAAAATATTTTCATTATCAAACATGAACAGTATTAATGGTTGTCATTATCATAGAGAAATAAAAATGAAGCAAGCAGCTAATGCAAAAGCATAAAGCTCTTTGGAAGGATGGACTTGACCCAAGTGGACCAGTAACAGATTTAATGGTGATATTAGAAAAACCATTCTAACTTTACCAGTACACGTGACTTTGGACTATTTGGCTACTAATTAGATACTAAATTGTGCAACCATTGTTGCTTCAAGGATAGAAGTTAGATGCTTGCTATCAGGGGAAGAGGGATCCATGGACCAAATTGAATGAGGATTGTTATCTCCGTCCAAGGGCACCTAAGATACCTACTTCATTGTGTTGCCCAATCAAGTAAGACAATTCATTCGATGTCCTTACTGGTGTCAGCACCGCATTAAAACATTGTGACAGGCTTACCTCATTCCACCAAAACCCATCAATTCTTCAATAATTTACTCATTTCACATTAGCAATAATTAAACAAAAAGGGATAAGTGTGCACCTATACTCCCCATACACAAGGGACAACTTTACAGTGAGTGGTTATAGAGAAATTACTCTGCTTAATTCTCTACACATTTCTTTTTCAACAGACCTAACATGAGTACTGGAGGATCCACCAGCTTCCTTACCTTCATGGTTCAGTTATTTCCCTCCTGATGCCACTTTCTGGGAGTCCACTAAACTTTCATACTCATCAAAATCTCTCCATAAACAAGCATACAAAAGAGCAAACCCATTATCTCCTTATAGGCTCTGTGGTTAGCATGGAGATTAAATCTCATAAAAACGTGACAATATTTATTGACATAAACCTGAAGACAATTAATGAAGATCTTGGCACAATATAAATTACATGTAAGAGACAACAGTACCAATTGGGAAAAAAATTACTGCACTTGAAAAATGATTTTTTTCTACAAGTGGTGTAATGGCCAACTCCAGAATAAATCAACTCAGATGTACAAATATATGCACCACTGAAACTAAAATCTTAGATATAGTATGATACAAATAAATTTTATAGGACCATATAGATCCAAACAGAAATGAGAAGATATACACATCAGTTGCTTGAACCTCTTTCTTCATTTAATATCTAAAGAGAATGACAGATTAGGACTTAAGCAAATAAAAAGTATTCAATTTAATCATATTGCATTTTGTTGCAAGGTTAAAGTGAACTGATGAGAAAATTAAGCATAAAGTCTGAAATCAATTACAGAGGTGTCCACTACTAGCTCACTGACTTATACACATAAATATCAGGTGAATTTAACACCAAAAACAGAAGAATATAGGCCCATTAATGAGCATAAGGACTATCTGTTGTTGAGTGTCGCTAGATGTCCAAGCAGCTTTGTCTAGCACATCTAGCTGTTAATTATTCTTTAACTGGAGCTCACACACTGATCACACTTTTGTTATCCCCTCATGGGGAACAAATGGAGAGGAGACCTATTCTTAATTTTTACTGTACAAGAAATGAAGCCTGACAGACATGTGAAGGCTGCTTTTCACTGCTTTTTCATTTTGTTTAGCTTGCTTGATGTTTGATCCTTTTTATATCAAATTGTAAAAATAATAGTTCATATCCAGTTCCTGGAATAAAATAGGAGCAAAGGATAGAAAAGGTCTTCAATCAATAATCTAAAGAAAGTGGGAAGCAATATCCCCTATACTACTGCTCGGGCTTGAGAAGCTAAATCCGTTGATATAGAGGCCTTAACAACTCCCGACAAGTTCTTGGGACCAACCATTTTCAATTTACACATCAAGGAAGTCAATGTGATCATTAAGGTATGCCATAGACCAGTAATTTTTATGAAAATCTGGTGGCTACTCAAAATAAGAGAACAAGACAATCACAGTAAAATAGCATATTGAAAAAAAGGGGCAATAATAAAAAAGGCCCTTCAAATTATGCAAATCATCAAAAGGCACCCCACCAGATGTTTGGTACCAAAAAATATCCTCATTATAGCGCTGTTATAGCAGCTACTCGTAACTACTACAACGTGAAAATTTGACTATTTCACTTTAATCAAAATTATTATACATAAAGTACTATTATACCAAAATACTCATTACCAACTTGATTAAAATTGCTTACACTTCATCAAAATCGCTTTAAATTGGTCAAAATCACTCTAAATTCTAAACTCTAAAATCTTGAATCTAGACCCTAAGCCCCGAACACTATTATATCAAAATACTCTTTATCAACTTGGTCAACATTATTTAAATTTCATCAAAATCACTTCAAGTTGGTCAAAATCATTTTAAAGCAATTGTAGTAGTTACAGATTGTAATAACTACACAGTCGTAATTGCTACAATAGTGTTAGAGGGGCTGTTAGTTGTTGCAATGTTGTAGCAGCTTCTCTATAGCTGCTACATGTTATAACAATTGATCGTAGTTGTTACAATAGCGCTGAAAGTAAGGGTATTCTCAAGATAAAACATCTGGTGGGGCCCCCTTTTGACTTTTTTTTGAAAAAGAAACATCCTTTTGATGATTTGTATAATTTGGGGCGCCTTTTGATTTTTGCCCAAAAAAACATAATGAGACATTGAACATTGAGTTATAAAGGCAACTAGAAGGAATTGCATGATGAAGAATTTGATGGTTGAATAAATTCGCTCACATCATCTCGGAGGCTATCACCAATCATCATGACTTCACCTGGAGGAATATCCCAAATTGAACAGATATGCAGCAAAGGAGCTGGGTCTGGCTTACAAGGACGAAATTCCCTACTTAGTGCAGGGACAAACTCCATCTACATCATAGAAAATACTGCATTGTAATATTAGAAAACATTTCAACTCAAGTAAACGTCGTAAAACTTTGTCTATGAACAAAAACATAAATGTCTGTATATCAATCAAATCGTCAGATGTGTAAACATTAACATAATACATATTAATCATAACAATTTGGCAACATCCCAATTTCTACATATAATCAACCAAATACTTGGACAGCTAAAAAATTTGGTAAAAGGAATCCATAAATCGAGACTCTCGTCCAGGTACCACATTTGTGTTCATCTAAAAAACAATTGATTCATCTAATTCAAGATGGTAATTAATAATATAGAAAGGCAGTCGATTATGGTAAGTACTGTACTTGACAAGGTTTATGACGGAGGATTTTATTCATCCTAGGATTGGCATTGTTGTGCTTTCTATCAGTTGAGATATCATGAGAAATCTGAGGTTGTGCAAAGATGAAGACGAACATGACCAACAAAGCATAGGTGAGCTCACTCTCTCTCCCTCTCTCTGAAGGAACACATCTGCAGCAATGCTGTTGAGGTTGTCTAGCATGGAGGAAGAGAAAAGAATTGCGCAAGAATTAGAAAAGCAGAAGAAAGCAGGGATGAGGGAAGGCTGCAACTGTACAAAAAATAAGTGGCCAGTGGGAATTATTGTAGAAATCCTAACTCTAAAAGAGGAGCTATCATACCATCTAGAAGTGGGTAGAATTAAATTATATGGATGTTTGAAAGACATGTCTTTTCATGATATTTTATAGGACTCAAGACAAACCATAAGCCTTTTACACCTAGCCATTACACATACCCTAGTAGCCTGTACATAAACTTTAACAGATTTACTTTCAAGTAAAAAGTGAAGGAACAGAAAATCATGGATATAAACAAGCTAAAAACTTACTCCAAACCGCTGATGAAATATATCAACTGAATCCTTGACATTCCGAGTTATCAAACCTCTCCTGTAAAAGATTTTAGGTAATAAGAAAGCCAGACAATAATGCAGATCAGTGTAAAAGGAAAGGATAGCACAACTAATGAATGTTACTCAGGAAAATGTAGTGTTACTTAAATATCATGTTCCCTTACTCTCTATCATGCATTGGCACATTCAATTTAGTGTTGCCTGTAGTGTAGCACTGGTTAAGTGTCAAACACACAGATAATAAAAACTAATACTGAATATGCCTCAGGGAAATATCTTAAAAAAATATGCCTTAAATAAAAAGTAATACTAAATATGCCTTTAAAAAAAATAGATGCTGACATTATTCAAGCATAAAAGAACTATAAAACTTCATGCAATAATCAGCTTGAAGAAAGAAAGGAGGTCTACAAGAACAGGCACACGAATAGATAAGAGTATAAGCTCAAGAAAGAAAAAGAAAAAAAAAAAAACATTACCTCATCTCCCTGGAATCCAGGTACTTGCAAAGTTCCAAAGCACCTGAAATATGTTTATTTTATCAAAAATAAAATATTGAAATGGATATTGAGTTATAGCTTGAATCTAGGATGTAATATTTACATAAATTTATCTGTTAAACTATTTCACGTATTCCATCTCATTCTCTAAAAAAACATATGATTTTTACAATTATGTTTATGTTACAAGATAAAGAGGGATCACATATAATAAACTGTTAAATTAGAGAAAAATCATAATGCACTATCATATACCAATGATGTGGTGTCCTCATTTACCTAGTAATTTGTCGTTAAAATTTATTTGTAAACTATCAAGTTATCCTAGCATCTGCACCCTCAATAACAGTGCATTGGATTAGCTTCCTTTTCTCTACTTTAGAAAGACCTTAAAATTCTTGCGTCTTACTTTAACAGTTTTTCGTTTGGTCCCTCTTGATTTCACCCATTCTTTGCTCACTTAGTAGACTGAAGTTTATGAATCATATGTAAAATAACAAAATTATTGTACAATCAAACTAGATAGATTAACTCAACAATGTGTTCTTCGGTCGCTAATAACTTGTTCAGTAAACACGATGTTTGAAAAATGTGAATAAAAAAGAGGTGGAATGAATTAAGGAGACTTCATTGTGCATGAGACTTTAATCCTACATTAGAAATTTTAAGGCTTAATGGTTGGTTTATATTGTTTCACAAACATGTATGTTGTGAACAAATATATGAGAAGAGACTCTCTCTCATGCGTGGATGCGCAGGGGGGTGCAAATCTAGGGGCCCAGATTGCACTGAACCAAGTTGACTCGTGTCAAGTACCTCTTCCCGCTCAGTAGAACTCCTGTGGTAACACTCAGGTATCTCTTAGTTCGCCACGACCACCGGTGCTTAGTGGAATTTGCGGTTCACCATTATATCTTAGGAAACGAACGACCAACGAAAACCTTGAAGCACCGTGGAAGTGGGGCGAATCTGCGTTGAACGCAGACTTCGGCTCTTCAGTTTCTAAGCAATTTGCTTGGCCACTCGACACTCAGGCTTGGCAACTCGATCACTCGGACTTGATAGCTCAGCTCAGCCTAATCTTCAAGGCTAGATTATTAGCTCAAGCGACTCAACAAAGAAATCTGATTTGATTTGTATTTCAAATTTAGATTACATTCTCAGTATCTCCAAACACAGATTGTCCAACAGTTTTAAAACAGATTTAGTTCTGTTGAGATGATCATGAAAGAGATTGAGGTACAACAGACTCAACGTGTGATGGCTCCCTTCGCACCAATTGGAAATGTTTCAATTAATTATGGAGAAAAGTCAGAGAAATTCACTGGATTGAACTTCATACGGTGGCAGTAGAAGATGCTCTTCTACCTGACCACGCTAAATCTGGCTCGGTTCTTTACTAAGGAACCTCACAAGCCGGCTGAGGATGCAATTGATGTTCAAACCATCAGTGTAATCGAGGCATGGACTCATTCCGAGTTCTTATACCGAAATTATATCCTTAACTGCCTTACCGACTCGTTGTATGTTGTGTATAACATGAAGAGAATAACTGAGGAGATATGGGAGTCCCTGAATAAGAAGTACAAGACGAGGGGATGCGGGAGCCAAGAAGTTCATTGTGGGTCGATTCCTGAACTATAAAATGATTGACTCTAAGGCGATGATTAACCAAGTTTAGGAGCTTCAAGTGATTCTGTACGAGATTCGCTCGGAAGGTATAGTCTTGAG
>JBAMHZ010000048.1:286209-299489 GCA_037177395.1 Alpinia galanga | reverse complement strand
TAGACGGTAGCAAATGGGGTGATAATGATAGTACTGTATATTCCTTATTACTGTGCATCACACACGATCACATAGATAGAAGTTACTTAGGGTATTAATCCTAATATATCTATATATATATTGGATTTGGAGAAGATTATTTATTTTTATTTTTTCATAATTAAGGCTTTTCTTGATGTAAAATTAGTAAATAATTAAGGGATTCAATTTTAATGAATAGGTTTAGAAGAGCGGAGAGTCTGAAAAGTTATGTTTACCTCAACGCGCTTTTCTCGCCGTAGGAGATACTGGCAATAGGTGTAGACAACTAGTACCCCACTTAGCTTATACTCAACAATAAACTATACATATACGAAACTATGATTAAACCGAACCGTTGGAAACGCTACTAAATCACGCAGAACTTGCGCTTACATTTCGCGGGACCACAACAAGCACAAGGAACCTTAGACATGGAAAAGTCATTCACGAAGTTTCCAGAAAGCTGCCATTAACTCGTCTCATGTCCAAACCCGGCTGAGATTATTATAAAGTAAAAAAAAATACAGGTTTTCATAATCTTAAGCACTTAATCCCGGCTTAGTCGTACTCGTACACACACACACAAGAGGCTTCGCGGTCATATAAAATTGAAAGCGCGCCGCATACATGCAATTTTAGAATCGCGTAAATTAAACCGCGTCGAGCAAAGCGTGTCCTGTAGGACTCGAAGGAAGCTTTAAAATCCCGAGCAGCCTCGCCATCTACGGCATAACAAACTCTTCTCGTTTCCTTCTGCCGAATTTGCTTCGATGACCATAGCAAGGGGAGAAGCAACGGCATTGTCCGCCGCAGGGCGCGGCTGGAAACTCCTGCGCCTGGCTCTTCTATGGACGCGCAAGGGTGGCCCGTTCAAGCGCGGCGCCTTCTTCATCGGCCTCCGCCTGGGGGACTACATCAAGAGCCTAAAATCCGGCCGCCAGCGCGCCGAACAGCAGCTCCATTTCGGGGAGCGCCAGTTCTCGTTCCAAGAGACGCCGATCATCCACTTCAAGACGCCCTTCGCGAGGTTCCTCTGCATCCCCTGCATCGCCGCACCTGCCGCTGACGAAGACTTCTTCATTGTTCGCAAGCAAGACGGAAGGAGTTCTACTACTGCAAGCGATTACTCGATCGACGACGGCGAGGTGGCACCGGAATGGCTGGAATCGGACGAGAAGGATGTAAATGGGGAAGAAGAATTGGAAGAAATAGATAGAAAGGCGGAACAGTTCATAGCAAAGTTCTACGAGCAGATCAAGATGCAGCGACAGGCCTCGTGGATACAGTACAACGATATGCTCCTCCGAAGTGCGAATTGATCGTCCTCCATGTTCTTTATCTTATCGCGGTCTGTAAATATCGAGAGCTTTTGCATAAGGATTTACTTGAAACTTATATCGTATTGTATTTTTTTCCTTTTTTCTTTTTATTTTTTTTTCAATGTAATAAAAGGAACGTATGCAGCTTCCAGTTCGGTGATTCGAAAAAATAAAAAAAATTGTTCGTCTCGCGCGACTACATGTTAAAATTGTGCAACATATCGGCTAATTAAATTGAGGGTCCACGTGGCAAGTGGCAAGTGGTCGTTACTCGATTCCTGGTTTTGGAATTACTATTTATACTTCCCAACAAATGCCCCAATTTTCATCTCCACAATTAAAGTGTCGTCGGGCGAACACCATGGCATCGCTTCCCCTTCCGCCTTCATCCTTGCTCCGCTCTCGTCGTTCCTTTGCTCCTGCTCCTTCTGCTTTTCCTTGTCCTCGCTCATCCACAGGAGGCCTGCACCAATCGACCCATAGGAAGAAGTTCTTCGTTCCAGCTGCTGCTGCTGCAGTGCTCGATGAGGCCCCGGTACTCGACTCGTTCCAAGACCCCTGGGATGCCGTCGCTTCCTTGAAGCTGAAGCTTCTCGTTAGTAGATCCACTTCGCTGGATTTGGATTAATCTTATTTAATATTTTCTTTATTGCTCGATATGCTTGGCGCAACCATTCGACCGGTGCGATCTTTAACTCGTAGGAGGTTTTTATGTGTTTTTTTTAAAGAAAAATTATTTCGGTTTTCCTCATCGAGAGTTTCTAGATTTTGTTTCCTTTTTCACTTCCATCTCGGTTTTCATCATCGAGAGCTTCTTTGATGCTGTAGTAAAAATTATGCCTACTTTTTCTCACCTCGATCCCATTGACTGATTTATATATTCTCATAACGAATCCCACTCTCTTTGTTTCCTTTTGGAGAGTTTCTTCCAGAAAGTTTGAATTCATCTTCTAACTGAATTCTCTTGCAGGAATATAGTTCTTCAATTGTTTGGAAATATTTTGAGTAACCTTAGAATTTCATTTTCACGAGGAGAAAAGTTACTTATGTGCAGGCTCGTTATCAGATGGCTTTAACAGGACCCTTTCCTGTTACCAAAAGATTCATTATTGCATTAGGAGAGTTGCTTAGATCCTTAGACCATTTGCGATAGAGAACTTCTAACGATCTAACGTACTTTTATGTTTCCCCTCTAGAAGTAAGTAATACCTTTTGACTAAACTAAAATTCCCAGATAGAGTGTGCCAATCCATCAAATATAGCTCCTCTACTCATGAGGACAAGATATGAGATGCAGTAAAATAAACATCGATTGGTCCCAACTATAGATTATATGCTCTGAATCACTAGAATAGTTGACAAGGACTAATCTCCCACCCCTAGGATGGAATTTTGATTTACCTACAGCTAAGCAATATTCAAGACAGTTGGCCAGTGGACTCTAATTGTCTAGCCTGAGCTTTCTCAGCTTCACATGTAAACCTACATACTTAATTGGAGCCGTTTTCATGCATTCAGATATAATGGCCAAGCATGCCATCTCCAAGTATAGGACTGATTCTCTTGCAGAAATTGACTCACAGTCTGTTAGGAAACTTAACATTTAGCACCAGCAATTTTAGGTTTTGATGATAACATCCTCATTGATTTGATAACTGATCCATGAACTCCACATTAGTTATGCCTCCAATTTAGTATTCAGCCAATCCATGAACTAAACCAGTGCCTACAGGTTTTCAGAGCATCTATGAGCAGCTCATCCATCACCATAGATGGTGCCTTGACAAAGATGCTACTATGTAGAAACTAGGAAATTCTAGACCAAAGTTATGGAATTTATATGATGACATTACAATCTTAAATAATATTATTTTGTAGCCACTGTGTTTATCGAAAAGAAAAGAAATTTGGATTTTTGAACTTGGTCTTTAATATTGTATTAAAATTGGGATGCAAATAGAAGTTCCAAAACGTCAACAGACATCCTTTGATAAATGAATCAGAAGCAATGAAATGATTCGATGAATTTTTAGTTTACCAAACAAAATTTCTACATTTCACTGAGTGCACAGTCTTGGTCAATTCTGATAAACACACAACAGCAACTTAAGACTCAATAATGTCCAGTCCTGAAACACAATATTTTAGCACAAAACAATATCGCATAATTTCTTTTCCAAAACATTCACGAAGGTAATAAAAACAGTTACTGATGTTTAGAGGATGGTAAAACATAAACCTAAAAGCAACTTGGTTATCTAGTTCACTTCTTCAATGACTAATTACGAACAATCTATCTGATGTTCATTCAATTGTGTATGAATTTTTGTAGGCTAGTAGACCTCCAATCCCAGATGTAGAAAGAATTACTATCAAATAAAAAGAGACCCTTGGTGCTCCATTTTATTTAATTAATTAGTTATTTTTATACTTAACCTGGCCTTTTTGCATCTTGGTTCTACTTAATGTATCTCTGTGATTCATTAAACGCCATCCCAGCCATATAACAGTTGTTATATTAGCAAATGAGCTTAAACTCTGGATTTGCTTTGATTCTACCATTTGATGGATGTGCATCCAATCAAACTCTATATTTTGTCTGCATGTACATCTGTGCTTGTGATACTTTACACTACCTGACCAATTCGTTTCATTTATAAAGCAACTGCAATGAGCACCTTAAAGGAAAATTAGTAGCATAAACATGTAATTTGCAAGTACTTTGTAGCCTATAGTCATATATTTGGTGTTATATGTGTTTTGGCACAAGAACTCAAAAAAGGCATGTTAAACTTCTGATCTTCTGTTCTTCTTATAGCTTTCTTATACATAGTTGAACGCAGAGTGCAGTTTCAGGGTTGAATAGAGGCCTTGCAGCTAGTGAAGAAGATCTGAGAAGAGCAGAAGCTGCTGCCAAAGAGCTCGAGTCTATAGGAGGCACAGTTGATCTGACAAGGGACCTAGAAAAACTTCAAGGAAGATGGAAATTAATCTTTAGCAGTGCTTTCTCTTCTCGCACGCTTGGTGGAAGCCGTCCTGGACCTCCAACAGGCAGGCTAATTCCGATAACTCTTGGACAGGTATGTTACAAAGAAAAGCTTTTCATATGGATAATATGAATGAGTAATTTGTGTGGGAAGCAATAATCACAAACCAGGTAAATTCCCATACAGGTTTTCCAACGGATTGATATATTTAATAAAGATTTTGACAACATAGTGGAGCTTCAGCTTGGCACACCATGGCCACTTCCACAAATTGAGGCTACAGCTACTTTAGCTCACAAACTTGAAATTATTGGTAAGCATATACTTGAATCATGGCCTACCTTCTTCTCATTAGAAGGTTAAATTCTAAAAATGTCGTCTTGTGAATTTTTCTAATTTCAAATGCATCAAGGGTAGATGGACTCTTATCATTTCTCCTTGTATAGACAAATATGCCGCTATATTGTTTTCATTTGGTATACAGGTACTCCCATTTCTGTTCAATCAACCAGCATTTTCATGCCCAGAATGGGGATTGCATGATGTTGCTTCTTTTTTTCTCGTTCAACCGCTTAAATCATTGTTTTATAATTTCAACCAAACTAGATTGACCTCCAGTTTCCAGTTTAATTGGTTATCAATCCTGTCCTGTTTGGTCTTAGAAAATATTGGAATTTAACGCAACAAAAAATGTATCCAGGTTGATCCATACTGTCCTGTCTCGCTTATTTGTCGAATTGACTTTAATGGAATTTCATCACTGTGCAGGGACTTCTAACATAAAGATAACATTTGTCAACACTACTATAAAGCCCACGGGGAGCTACTCTCAGCTTCCACCGCTGGAAATTCCTCGTCTTCCAGATTCACTGAGACCTCCTTCCAATACAGGGACTGGTGAGTTCGAAGTCACTTATGTTGATAGAGATACTCGCATCACTCGAGGAGATAAAGGGGAGCTTAGAGTTTTTGTCATCTCATGAGCACCAGTTCATTTCTATTCTTCAAGGTCTTTCTTGTAAGTTTCTACCACGTATTGTTCTGCGTTTTTCAGTTTATATGTTGGAATAACTGATGAATTCGTTACTGTACATGCTGTAAATTTTAAGAACATTTGCTACAAACTGTTTGCTTAGGTTGGAAATAATGATTCAAGTACCCATCAAATAATGAATTTTAACATGTAACACCTTTCCTCTTTCGTTCATTACTAAACGAGATGATACTCTGCAAATCTTGAACTTCACAATTAATAGCTGGGAACATGAATTAGGATGGATGAGTCGACCAAGCATTTGATAATTAATAGAGTGAGAGTAAAAAAAGTGGCTCTTACTATAATTCAGAGTTACAGTTAGGGACAACAATATATCGGATTTAGATATAATTTTTTATCCTTCGTCTTCCGTTGGATATTCAATTTTTCATTTTCATCTTCTATTATCAATTATATATATGGATATTTTATTAAATTGTTAAGAGAATGATAAGAAAAAAAAGATTAAAAATTAAAAATAACAAACTAAATATTATAGAAAAAAAATAAAAATATTAAAATAATTTAATCAGGTATTTAACTAGGATACTCATAGAGTTGTATGAGACTCGTTTCTATATTTGAATTTAAAATTTTTTATATTTAATTATTTAGTTGGATTTTTTTTAAAAAAACTCTTCGTATCCTTCAAATTCTCCATCGGATTTTAGGCCAAATTATCGTCCGATATTGACTTCAAGATTAACCTTTGTTTGCCCTCTCAGATTTAACGTTTTTGAAACCTGACCGGAAGATCGAACAGGCCAGCCCGGTGGTTTTTGTATTTGAATGAACTACTCAAAATATGATTCTTTTACAAGTATTTTACTATTTGGACGAGAATTTGCTATACTTCAACCGCAATCTATGAGCCTCTCTGTTTCAGCCGGGTTTACAAGACAATAAAAATAAATCCCTGCAGCATTGGCCATTGCGTCCTGCCATGACAACCCTTGCATCAATTGCACGTAAACAAACATACCTTGGTCCAAGCCATCGCTACCAACCTGACCCGGAACTCTGTTTTTTTTTTTCCATGGCCGGCGGAACCAATTTAACTAATTCAAGACAAGACCCACCAAATCGCCAAACTCTGTTTTTTCTCATCCTATCGCAGAATGCGAGAAGACGTTGTGCAGGTCCAAGACGCCGCCCTCGGCTTGCTCAACCACGGCGTCAACTGGCTCTCCCAACCCATTAACTTCTCAGCACCGCCCGTCCCCTTCGCCCACCACCTGCTTCAAGGCTGCTGCGCCACCGTCTCCGAGGCATCCGAGTTCATCGACCTCGAAAGCGATGGCTTCGAAAACTCCCGGGACGAGCATGGGCTTACTATGATCACGCTTCTCTTCGACTGCGCAGTGGCAATTTACGCTGACGAATTGGCCGAGGGTAATAGGATGTTGCACGAGCTGACCCAGCTCTCTTCTCCTTACTCTGCTTCCTGCGCCGAGCGCGTGGTGGCTTACTTCGTCATGGCCATGGCTTCCAGGGTGATGAACTCGTGGACGGGCATCTGCTCTCCGCTGATGAACCCCCACAAGGCCATCCTTTCTTGCTTCGAGACCTTCAGCAACACGTCGCCCTTCGTTAAGTTCGCGCACTTCACGGCCAACCAGGCCATCTCGGAAGCAATTCGCCAAGCAGATAGAGTGCACATCGTCGACCTGGACATCGTGCACGGCCTCCAGTAGCCTGTAGCCGGCGCTGTTCCACATCCTGGCCACGAGGCCCAACGGCCCTCCGCACGTGCGGATGACAGGGTTCGGTCGGCCGGCAGAGGAGGTCGGAAAGCGGTTCACCAACTTCGCGAGGCGGCTCCGGGTGCCTTTCGAGTTCGAGCCGGTAACAGACCGGCCAGGGGACGTGCACCCGTATGCGATCGTCGCGCAGCGGAGGCAGGGGGAGGAGGAAGTGGTGGCGGTGCACTGGCTGCAGCACGCGCTGTACGACGCCGCAGGGTCCGACCACCAGACGATGCGGCTTGTGGAGTTGCTGCGGCCGCAGGTGGTGACGGTGGTCAAGCAGGAGGCAGCGGCAGCGCGCTCGTCGCCCTTCCTGGACCGCTTCATGGGGGCGCTCCACTACTACTCGGTGATGTTCGACGCGCTGGGGGAGTCGCTGCCGGTGTCTGACAATGCGGAGAGGCACAGGGTGGAGGAGGGGATCCTGGTCTGGGATATCGACAACGTGGTGGCGGTGGGAGGGCCGGCGAGGAGCGGAGAGCAGAAGTTCGGGAGCTGGCTGGGCGAGATGGCATGGCAGCGGTTCGCGCGGGTGGCGATGAGCAGAAACGCGCTGGCGTAGGCGCAACTGATACTCAGTGCCGTATTTAATATTTTAATGGTCTGAGTCTAGCTTTAAAAAAATTATTAATAAATTAATTTTAAAATTCTTTGTGTTAATTTTTAAATTAAAAAAAAATAATTTAAACCACTTAAAAAAAATAGACATGAGCGCCTTCTAAGCCTCATCTTAGGTCCGCCCTGCTGATACGGGACCTGTTTCCTTCTTCGTCGCCACCGGAGTACACCATCCCCTCCATGGCGATGGGACGGTGAAGCTGGGGTGGAAGGGAACGGCGCTTTACAAGGCGTCGGCACGGACAGCTCACCATATTGATTTTGTCCCCAAGTACAACGACTACTAATTATCATCAAGTCAACCAAAGCCTTTCATTTGTCTCAACTGTATGCGCATATTTAAATAGACAGTTATTAAAAACCTGGGTGCTTTTACACAAATAATTTTTTTACTTGAAACAAAGGAAGCCTTCGAATCCACGAGGAAAACTAAGCCTTAACCGTATGCATCTATCAGCACAAGTACAGAACTTACTAATAATGTCAGACGATGACATATTTTGTCGTCTTAAGTTTGAACTGATTTTGTTGTGCCTGCTTCATTGAACAACCAGTTTGCATATCCAAAATCCAACCGACGATTGCGATTGTTTACTAATAGCCTTTGAACTGCAGCTGCACAAATCTTTAGCCCGCTCGCGTAAATGGTTTTGATGAATGCAGAGCACTTTAGTCAGCCATGGACAATTTATCATGGCTTTGATGTATTCATTTAAGATGGAGTCCTTTCAGCTGTATCCTTCCTGAACTCACAAAGTGGGCTTCGTTAGCAAGTTCGGTCAGTAGATAACGACAAACATGACACTAAGAAATGACTAACAATAACAATAATGCAAATCTTTCACATTGTTCCCAAAAAATTTCCTTCAGGTCTCCTATCTAACAATTGACATCTGGATCGAGCATGTGAACTACTGAAAGACTAGACTCCCATCCTACTTTTGATATGACATTCCTCTTAATGACCAAATCTAGTATCTAGGAAAGCAATCCTTTACTTTGGAAGGACTCTAATAAAGCAAGCCTTTATTCTAAACAATTCTTGCGAAGAGAACTATATTGGATGAAAAAAAAAAAGGATACAAATATATGTGTAAACAAGAATTGGAAACCATATGTCAGCAGTGGCCACGAGTTATCATATAACACACTGTGCTGGTTACGTGGGCGCACATTCACTACTAATTAGAGTATTTGAAATTTGTTGCACCTTGTTTTTTTCCTACATGGAAAGTTGTGGACTAATAAATATAGCTACAAACTTAAATGCTTAAATTGAACTCAAGTATTGTGGGTCAATTATCAAACCTAACAAAATTAATGGGTCAAGTTCTCATCTAAAAAGCATTTCCAAATGATATCGAAGCGCACCTAATCCTCAGCATAATGTTCAAAAAAGGTTGCTTGTGTGATAATGGAGCCATTTTTTATCTAGAATTTGCCAATTAGAAATGAGTGTGGGTTATGAGCTGATCCATGGATCTTGATGGGGACTCAAGCTTTTGCTAGAGTTCGTGGCACTCTAACTTAGTCCCATATAGAGGTGAGCAAATGAAAGAAGCTTATAGACTTGGATGAGTGAACTAATATTTATCTAGCTTAAGCATTTTTTACTGGTCCCATTCTCCCACTAAGCAAATTGTTACAAAATTACTTGTATTCATAAAAAATAATAATAATTTAAATAGGTACAAATAATTCAAAGAAAATTTAGAAAAATGAGTCAGAAAAAATTGATTTACAATTCCCAGCTAATCAATGATAAAGAACAAATTATGTTGAAACCTCTAAATGCTAACCGGTAAACATGATTGCCCATTTCAAAAAAGTTTCAGAATTTATGAGGGAATATATTATGCTAAATTCTTTAGCAATCTCCTCAGTTTCTCAATATTCTATATTTGCACCACAACCAAATTGACTAATTTATGTTTATTCCATTCCACTATCGTAGTCTGTTCTTGCAAGTAGTAATTTCACTTGAACTCAACTAGTTGGCTAAAGGTGAACTAATTGAAGATTAAGGATATATATGGTTACCTATTTGTAAGTGAGCCAATTGAAGATTAAACAGATATTTGGTCATATAATCACATATATTATGCAGACTACATTTGTGCCATGCAACTCCCATAATCCCTAATGTGAGTGCATTCTGCATATACAGACTGATTGCATGACAAGGAATATTGCATGCATGTGACAATGCCCACTATAATGCAGTGATGTTGGCAACTTGAGAAGATGATCTAGTTTCATGTTTTGATGAGTGAATAGGAAAATGATTAATAGAAAAACCTTCATAATTTGCATTTAAAAAGAAAGAATATAAAATATAATTTGAAGCATTCAATATGACAACCAGTCTAGCAGATCAATAGTTATTTGCACATTATAAAATGATAAATGAAAGATGACAGATATCGACCAACAAGTTAAGAGATCAGCATACCAGAGCAAACCACCTCTAACTTGCTCAACAGAGTATAGTCTCTAAATTATTATCTGCAGGGATGAAATTTTTTTCATTGGCACCAGAGGAAGAATTTTTCTTTCTTTCCATCCAGCAACAAAAGATGAATTAACTTGCTACTGGCCAGAAATGGTTAGCTCGTTCATTTGGACGATGAAATGGAAGTTACAATGTAAGAAAACAAACGAAATGAAGGAAACAAGATGTCATTAACCACCTAATTGGAAATCTCTCTGAACAGATTAAGCTTGGGAAAATTTCGATTCAATCGTTTCAAAGAATCCTCAGAGAAGACATTCCGCATAGCTAGATCCTTAGCTAATTCCTCTGCCATAGCTCTATGCCTAGCATAAGCAATACCCTCAATAAGAATAATGTATGTAGTTTCATTGGTATGACATCCTTTGTCTATCATCTCTGCAAGAACGTTGATTGCCATATCAATCTTGTGAACCTTACACAAACCAAGGAGAACTGTGTTATACGTTATGACAATTGGCTGGAGTCCACTGTGCTCCATATCCCTCATCAAACCAATGGCCTCATTTACCATCCCGTCTCTACACAAACATGAAATCAGGAGATTGTAAGTAACTTCATCAGGGCCGATTCCCTTGTCAATCATTTCCTCCACCATGCTGAGAGCTCTTGATCGGTTTCCATTGTTCCAAAGCCCTCCAATTACCACATTGTACGAGCTCACATTAGGAGAACAGCCTGATTCAGCAAGTTTGTCAAGAACCTCCAGCGCATGATCAACGTTTCCCCTCTTGCAAAGGGCTGACAGGATGGTGTTGTAGTTCACTATATCAGGAAGGAAACCATTAGAAATCATAAAGCTCATGAACTCTATTGCCTGATCCAATTTACCATCTTTGCAATAAGCAGAGATCAAGGGGTCATAGCTATAAGAATCAGGCTTCAGTCCTCTGCTGATCATATCATCAAGTAACTGCTTTGCTCTGTCTAGCTTACCTTCATGACACAAAGAGTTGATCAAAAGGCTATAGGTAACAGTATTTGGCCTCACACCTCTCTCAAGCATTTCACCAACAACCTTCTCTCCATCGTCCCATCTCTTGTAACTCAAAAACCCACGAAGCAAGACGTTGTAGGACATTACATCCGGGTCGCATCCTCTCGAAGGCAAGCTCTTGAGGAACTCGTACGCCGCATCCACCATTCCTTCTCTGCACAGCCCTCGGATTATGGCGGTGTAAGTGTAGTTATCCGGGTGAAGCCCCTGCGACATCATCTCGTCCAAAAGTTTCATGGCGTCGTCAATCCCTCCCTGCAGCAGCGCCGCCTCAATCAAGATGGTGAAGGTGACAACTGTCGGCTGGCACTTGTCGTCCAGAAGCCTGTCCAGGGCCTCCAGGGCGAAGTCGAGCTTCCCCCTGGTGCAGAAGCAGCCGATGAGAATATTGTAGGTGACGATGTCCGGAGGACAGCGCCGGCTCTTCATCCGACCGAGAAACTCGATAGCCGACTCGATGCGACCAGCCTTACAGAAGCCGCTGACGAGGGCGTTATAAGCGAAGACGTCGGGCTCACCGTGAGATTCCAGGATGTCCATCACGCGCACGGCCTTATCGACGCTCCTCGAGCTGCAGAGCCCCTTGATTAGCTTGGTGCAGAGGATGACGTCGGGCTTGTAGCCTTTGCCCACCATGTACTCCAGGAAGTAGAGGGACTCGTTGAACTTTCCGGCTTTGCAGGAGCGGTTGAGGAGCTTCATGTAGTGAGACTCCTTGGAGTCTAGGATTTGTGGCTGGGTTGCCCTGGCTCCCGCATACGCCATTGCCTGATAGCTGCAGATCCTGGCACTGGGACCTCTGCATCGATGGGTGACGGAATTCCGGTAGAATGTGGCCTGGAAAAGGCGGTGGGGAACGAAGGATTCACGCAAAGAAATTGACATTTTTGGGGATTTAATCTTCTGCGAGCGAGCTCAGATCCTCGAGCAACGGAGATGGCAGAGGAGGCCGACGGTGGTCGGCACGATGGTTGTGGATAAGGGACTCATCACTCAAGCTTCGTCCCCCCGTTCGTTTCGCCCTATCTTTAACCGTCTGTTTACTTGGGCGGAACTGAATAGATTCTCCCGAGTCATTCCCCCCTGTTTACTCAGACGTAAAACAAGAAGGAAGGAAACCAATTTCTTCGAATGAGTGTGGAAAGGGAACATTATTAAGTAAGTTTTTTTCCTTTATTTTTTTATATAATTTTTTACATATTAATAATTCCGTTGACGTGGGTAGGGTTGTAAACGAAATATTGTGAATATTCGTGGTTAAATTTATTTAAAAATTATTTTTAAATTTGTTTATTATAAATAAGAATTAAAATATTAAAATTTTAAACAAATAAATAAACTTGATTTAATAGATTAATCACGTTTAAACAAGTCAAACTTAAATAAATTTAAATTAAACTTGATTCGAGCTTGATTATAAGATTGATATATTAAACAAGTCAAACTTAATTAAGTTCAAGCCTAGTTCAATTTAAAAAAATAAAAATCCAGCTTGAATAAATTTTTTAATAGCTTAATTAATTTTAAAATTGG
The DNA here is from genome assembly GCA_037177395.1 of Alpinia galanga. Lineage (NCBI taxonomy): Eukaryota > Viridiplantae > Streptophyta > Magnoliopsida > Zingiberales > Zingiberaceae > Alpinia > Alpinia galanga. The sequence goes on along the minus strand of JBAMHZ010000048.1, from coordinate 286,721 downwards.
CTTGACTCAACTTAATTATTTTATTAAATAAATGTAAATACTACCAAGTTTGAATTGATTTAGCTCGTTCGCAGTCTTTTTATGGGAAAAAATTGAAGAAGAGGCGAGGAATGGTACTTCGACTGCCCGCGGGACCGCAAGCACAAGAACAGCACGCGGCCCAATATAGTGACGGCGGCCGGGTTTTGGAAGGCCACGGGGACGGACCGACCATCTACTCGCCGGAAGGGACCCGATGCATCGGCCTCAAGAAATCCCTGGTCTTCTACTGCGGCAGGGCCGCCAGGGGAGTCAAGACCGACTGGATGATGCACGAGTTCCAGCTGCCGTCGCTCGTCGATGCGTCGCCGTCGCCCAACCCCATCGATGTGAGAACTTGATTTCTACCCTTTTTTGGTGCGTGCTATTTTGGTTTCGGCGATTTCAATTCTAAGGTGATCCTGCGCCGTCAACCTTGCAGCGGATGACTCGCCGGAATGTGGACTTGACCTTGACTTGGCCGGAGGAGGAGA
>JBAMHZ010000048.1:274358-286109 GCA_037177395.1 Alpinia galanga | reverse complement strand
CCCCGGCACGCTCATGTCGCACGCGCGCGGTGAGAAAAATAAGGAATGAGACACGGGCATGCCACATGCCACATGACACGCACATATATATATATATATATTCTCCTTTTCGCCGCCGGGTCTTAGGTCAATTTTCCCTAATTTACCGCCGCCCTCTTTCCTTTCCATCGCCGCCATCGTCACCGCCTCCTCATACGTTGGCTTTCTTCTTTCCGTAGCGACCGGTCCCTTGCATCCTTTCTTCCCGTCATCCCACCGACTTCCTTCTTCCCGCAGCGACAGAAACAGCGGGAAGCGCAAGGTGCGACCATGGCCGGCGGCAAGATTCAGAAGAAACGCCATCAGCAGGTGCCGTCGCAGCAGAAGAGGTGGGGTGGAGGCGTCCCCTTCGAGAAATCCAAGGGGCAACACATTCTCAAGAATCCCGTGTTAGTCGATACCATCGTCCATAAGTCCGGCATCAAGCCCACCGATGTCGTCCTCGAGATCGGGCCAGGTACGGGTAACCTCACTAAGAAACTTCTCGAGATCGCCAAGTCGGTCGTCGCTGTGGAACTGGACCCCCGCATGGTCCTCGAGCTCAACCGCCGGTTCCAGGGCACCCCTCACTCTAACAGCCTGAAGGTACACTTTATCTCTAATCTCTTTGTTTATCGACCTTTGTGAGGTTGGTGATACAGTTTCGAAGGAATTCTTTCATCATGAGGTCTTAATTTAATTTGATTATATTTCGCTGCCATGTACGATTAGTGTTATAGGTTTCAGATGATTTGCTAGAGTTGGCTCAAAATTGCATTTTGTCAATCTCCACCTTCTGTTGTAACAAATGCTACTGATTGCATTTCTAGCTCTCATTGCGCCTCTTTTTAGGACGAAAGAACTTATTTCTACAAATATTCCAGTCTGAAGTAGGTAACACTTCTTTTGTTTATATGTGTTGCATCACCCCTCTGATATGGATCATGAGCAAATCACGTAAACAAAGTTTTTCATACCTCTCATATAATTTTCATAGGCAATTGAGGAATAAAAAAACCTGCTTCACTTTTCCTCCCCTTTGGTTTGTGATAAATCCAAAAACTAAAATGGATGCTAATCTTAAAATTGGAACAAAGTAGCTCAGTATGAACTTATATGCTATTTGTATAAATGAAATCATTAGGTGGATAGATCTTTTGATGCATATTAATCTAGTTTCAGATGCAAATGTGCTGTGGAATTCCAAAAATTTTGGAAAGTACTATCACCTTTTAATTTATTGTCTTTCAGGCAGATGATAAATTGTTATCTTGTTATATCGATTTTTTAGGTAATCCAAGGAGATGTCTTAAAGTGTGAGCTTCCATACTTTGATATATGTGTGGCGAACATCCCTTATCAGATCTCATCACCTCTGACCTTTAAGCTATTAGCTCATCGTCCGGCCTTCAGATGTGCTGTGATCATGTTTCAACGTGAATTTGCAATGAGATTAGTGGCAAATCCTGGTGATAATCTATACTGTCGGCTCTCTGTGAACACTCAACTGCTGGCAAGGGTTTCCCATCTCCTGAAAGTTGGACGAAATAATTTTAGGCCCCCACCAAAAGTTGATTCTTCAGTTGTTCGAATAGAACCTAGACGACCTCTTCCACCAGTAAGTTTCAAGGAGTGGGATGGATTGGTGCGCCTTTGTTTTAACCGTAAAAACAAAACCTTGGGATCAATCTTCAGACAGAAAAGTGTGATTTCATTACTGGAAAAGAATTACAGGACTTTGCAAGCCTTGCAACTAGATAATAAAAGTCAACTGGAGGAGGATAAAGTGTCCTCAGAAGATGTTGCAATTTTAGCAGACATGGTTGAGGACCTAAGCATGGGCCATAGCAATGAGAAGGATGATCAAGAGATGGAAGTAGAAGACATGGATATGGTAGGGGAGGATGGCAACGATGCCAGTTTTAAGGCCAAAGTGTTGGGGATTCTGAAGCAGGGAGATTTTGCAGAAAAGAGGGCAGCTAAGTTAACACAGATAGACTTCCTGTATTTACTCTCGCTCTTCAACAAGGCAGGAATTCATTTCTCTTGACCTACCACGAGTGCAATCTTTCATGCAATGATTTTCTTCTTTCTAGAAAAATTTTGTATTGGTCAAGTGCTTTCAAAGTGTTTATCTTTTCTGGGAGCTTATTCCCTCTATTTACTTTTGAACTAGAATATTTTTGTAATCGAAGAAGAACGAGTGCTTTGTGCAAGTTTGCAGTAAATTTGATCCAATTCATGATTGCAAGGACTTAAAAATACATGAGAGTGGAAGTTGTGCGCATCTCAAATTTGATCCAATTCTCCTTCTCTATCATGCTCCTTTTTCTTAAATATTGTAAATGTGGCCCTAATGTAAGTTGGAAGCAGGATTAGTTTCTCCTTCAGCTTCTCTGTCCCTTAATAACCCTGACACTAGTCCAAAGCAACAAGTGTGCTAGTCCTTCCAATGGTAAGGATTCCTACAGCTCATTTTAATATGCAATTCTAACCATTACTAATTTGCTTTACTTCTATAGCACTGCATGAATCATTCCAAGTAGAGACTCCAGGTAACATTAGAATGCTACAAACCTGATTAATCTTCCTAGTACAGCCTCATCAATCAATTTATTCCTTTCTGATTAAGGGTTCGCTGGCATCTGCAGCTTGTTTAGAATTTAAATGGGTTTGCCAGTACCATGCGATTTAATTCTGACATTATTTTGTCGTATGCAGCTACAATACTAATTAATCTAAGATAAATAATGCTATATGAGATTTTTAAATAAAAATTTATGATTGTCCCAAATACTACATCCTTCCAAGTGTCAAAGTATGTCGAGTGTCACATCCTCACGAGTACTTCGGCTTTTCAAGTGTCACGACCTCTTAAGCATTTTGACTTTTTGAGTGTTGTAATCTCCCAAATACTTTAACTTCCGAAGCACCTCAGATTTTTGAATGTCGTAACCTCTTGAGTCTCACAGTCTCTCGAGCACTTCAGTCTCCTGAGTACTATATGCTCTCCAAGTCAATATCTCCCGAGCACCGTGGGGGAAGATTGATTTTTTCTCTTCCTCTCACATGTTTCAATTATACTCCAAGATAACTCATCTTTTTCTTTCCTTTCAGTTTTATTTATACTTATTCTATATCATATCTGACTTAAGCATTAGAGAGCTGTCGTCGGAAGTATCGACGGTGATCATCTGATGCATATTACTTTAACAAAATTTACTATTGCGATCATAAAATATTCATCTTTCTCTAGCACTTCTTTAGAAGGAGTTAAAAAGCGACTACATTAATTATCGTTTGTTTAGTATAGGATTAAGATTTAAGACGGTGGGTGGGCAACTTATTTGCTCTGTTGGTCACGGAAGCATGAGGCTGTAACAAGGACGCACTTACCTACAGGGATTTATGAGATTTTGAACAACTACAATGTGACTAGTTCATGTGATGGGTGATCCCAGTCTTTTTTTATTATTTTTTTCGTGTGTACGTCAACAGATTGGATAACTATAATTTATGGCACAGAGCCTTGATTCTAAGGTAAATAAGATAATAAGAAGAAAAAAACAAACAAAGAGAGAATATCATTATGTTTGTCTTGCTACTGCTGCTTCTAATTAACTTTTCTTCCATCCTAATCCTTACAAAAGCCAGATTGCTCATTGTTACCTTTCGCTCACGTCGTCACATCCTCCATTGTTCTTATCCCTTCATCGGACATGGACTATTCACTTTTGACATGCTTCTCCTATTTTACTGTAGATGTAGATTAGGACTTTTACCTGTTGTTGTCCTATCATTGTTTAAACTAATGTATCCAAATAACTATTCCTATCGTTATCTAATTAATTAGTTATACTGACAAGTTGACAAAGCTTTTTTATTATTATTATTTATAATAAGTGGATAGTTTTATATATATATATATAAATTCATCTATCCAATAAATCCAAAACATAATTTATGTAAAATTAGAAATTGATAATCAAAATATTTTTGATCGTTGCATATTAAAATGGACTGCCATTTAATTAGGTACTTGAGCAATTTTATTAATTTAAGTCTCTCTAAAATTGCTTTTTTTTATTCTGTTTTTATTCAAGTCCTCCTGGTCATTAATTAATTAACTCTACCGATTTTATAGATCTCTTTTTTACAACATTGAAGATTGATCGATAGTAATGTTATCAAACTATATTATACTTTATTCTAATTTTATCGTAAAGGATTGAATAAGGTGTATAGTAGAGTGAGTGATAGATAAACTAAAGCAATTCATTAAAGAATTATGGGCTCTCAAATCTCAACATGTGCATATGTTGGATTCCTATTCATTTCATTCAATTGGAAATAAAAATTAAAAAAAAAGAATTAATTTTTCTCATCCAATCTCATTTTACTAATCGAAACTTAAAAAAGAGGGGAATAAATATAGTAATTGAGTTTTCTTCCTCTTTTCTATTTTTTAAAATATAATTAAGGTATACAAAATAAAGAATTTATTATTTTAGAAAAAAGTATTATTTTTTTATATAAAAAATAGTTTATTAATAATGCATGCAAAATGTTGTATTGGTGGAGAAAATGCATATAAAAGAAAATTGCATTGATTAATTATTGGTTTTCAAGAAAACAAACTAGTAAAAAAACATAATCTCCCTGAAATTCATTGTATACGGTTTTATTTTATTTAAAAAAAAAAAATTAAAAATTCATTGTACGAAAGCACCCCCCTTCCTTCCCCAGGAGGTAGAGATGTTGCTTGGAGGTGGGTAGGTTTCACAACCTCTGCCCCATCGACCGTTGATCACTAGCCTCACGCTCCTGCCAGTAGCTGCCCTACATGCTGTGTCATCAGAAAAGAAATTTTTCTATTGTAATAAACACTAAAAAAATTAATAAAAAAACATTTTCGATATGCTTTTTTTTATTATTCTGGATTCTTGGATTTAAAAATAAAAAGAAAATTCCTTACTTGAATGATCAAATAGAGACGATGCAATTAATGTCATAATTAAAATAAATAGACATGCGTATCAAAAATATTTAATATTGCACCGCATCGAATTAGTTGGCAACCTGACTCAGAGGAAATTTTACGGGAGGGCCATGAAATCTCGTTAATTATATATTTTTTTTTAAAAAAAAAAACCAGACCCTGTTCTTTACCGCGCGAGTGTCGTTGTCGTTCTCATAAAAATAAAAAATAAAAAAGGGACGACGAGTCACGATAATTGCTGTTAAAAAGATGCCATTTTTTTTTTTTTTGCTCAAAAGAGAGAGAGAGAAGGCATTCAAAATTTAAAGCTTTCGGGTGATTTGCCTTCCGTTTCGCGATCTGGATTTTCCACCCAAATCTGCTCATTTCTGATCCCGGCAGTCATTGGAGTTGCAGATCTCCTCTAGTGGCCAGTGCTTACTCTCCGGCGCGCTCTAGCTCTCTGTCCCTCTCCTTCCCTCTGTCTCTCTTTCGCGCGCGCGCGCGCGCACACAGCGGCACAGGCGACATGGGGAGGTCACCTGCACCTCTTCGTCTTCCTCCTATCATTTCCATTTTGTGCCTTTGCTTTTTGCTCCTCAAAGCGGTAATTGCCGCTGATGTCCAGGCGCCTTCGTTTCCGGCCCTTGGGAATCAGCCCCATCTTCCGTCTTATTCGTCCCTGGCGCCGTCGCCTGCAGGTGCGCCCCCGGCTTCTGGTTTCTCTGGCGTTTTGAGTTTGATCTGGTGTAAGATTCACGAGGTGTCGACTTTGGCCGTTTTCTGGGTTTCTTTCCCTTGCCGAAAATTTGTTAAATACTTGTACTTCTTACCCAAAATGATCGCTTCTTTTTTGTGATGATCCAATTTATTCAGAAGATGGCGTTTCAAAGATTGGGGCTTTTTTATTCTATTCTGAGATGCACTGCTTTTTTTCTCTCTCTCTCTCACTCTTTTCCACGGGCATCAGAGTTTCCAAATCTCCTTTCTTCTTTGTCTTTTCGTGCAACTTTATGGATGCTTAATTGTTTGTCTTAGAAAATCTCCGCCTTTTTTTTTCTTCCTCCTCGTGTGGCATGAGGAAGAAGAAAAAGGCGAAAGAATAATTCGCTGTGTGTTCGCCACTCAGCTACGTTCTTCTTCTTCCTCGGCGTGGACCATCCTCTGATCGCTATTTGTTCTTCATGACGAAGCATTTATCTATGTCATTTTTTTTTGGATAACAGTAATGCAGATCGTGGTACTTACACGCCATCACCATTATCACAAGGAACTGGTTATAGCAGTGGTTCTGGCCTCTTTTGCTGTTCTAGCGATCATATTATCCTCAGTGTGTGCTTGTATCTTTTGGCGGAGGAGCCGCCAATACAATGCAAGAGACGCCGAAAGCTCAGGTTTAACTGTCTCATCTGTTTTGCGCATATGCACTTGTAAATAGTTCCATGTTAAAAAATCAAAGCTTTTTACAAAAAGATTAAGGAATGCCTTTTTATTATTATTATTATTATTATTTATCAGTGCCCTACCTAACGTCTTCTGGCATAAAAACTTTTAAACCCATCAGAATCCCGTCAGTTAAAAAAAAAAAATAGACCGATTACCTACCAATAAAAAATCTGATGTGTGCACCTAAACAAACATATCTAACACTTTTAATCAAAACTCCCATACGAATTAAATTTTTTTAAAATTATTATTATTATATATAATTTATTATTTGACCAAACTCCACTGACCTTTTAAAGTGCATTTGTCTATTAAATTCAAATTTTTTTAAGAAAATGATCATTAATAGATTGTCATTTTTTAGTCGTTTGATTACTTCAAAAGTGTAAGTAAGATCCAACAGCTCTTATATTACATTTATCTATTCAACATGATTTGTGCACTTGGTTCAAAACAGATGTTGGTGGTGGGCTTTCATTTGGACTAATCCTGAGCAAGTTGAATAACATGAAGACGACAAGCAAGAAGGGATTGCTGCCCACCGTAGATTACCCATCACTAGAGTTAGCAACTAACAAGTTCAGTGAGTCTAATATCTTAGGGGAAGGAGGATTTAGTCATGTGTACAAAGCTTGGTTCCATGGTGAAGCTTCTGCTGCTGTGAAGAAATTTGATGGTGGTAGGCCGGATTGCAACAAGGAGTTTGAAGTGAGAAACAAAAAAACAAAAAAAAAAAAGACGAATTTATTTGGACTCTTTTCAATTTTGATTAAATGCCTTATATTCTTCTATGTTCTGACCAGAATGAGATTGATTTGCTTGGAAGAATTCGACATCCTAACATAGTATCACTTTTGGGTTATTGTGTTCATGGAGAAACTAGGCTTCTCATATACGAGTTAATGCAAAATGGATCTCTGGAAGCACAACTTCATGGTGCAATTCTTCTCCTGTACCAATTATAATGGTTTCAATGCTCAGACATCAATGACTTGTGTTGTGCACTTGCAGGACCTTCCCATGGATCAGCTTTGACCTGGCATATTCGAATGAAAATTGCACTTGATATTGCAAGGTTTTTGTTTTCACATTGCTATGTTATCTCCATTTCTGAATACCTATCGGTTTCTCAAATTAATATAGTGTCTAACTTTGAAAACAGAGGATTGGAGTACCTTCATGAGCACTGTAACCCACCCATTATTCATAGAGACATCAAGTCATCCAACATTCTCCTGGATTCAGATTTTAATGCCAAGGTTAATACAGCCTCTTCCAATTCCTCTCATTTCACCTTGAATATTGACCTGGTGCAATTTGCAACATCCAAAGTTATTTCTAATTGAATTCCTTGTGGTTAAAGATTGCAGATTTTGGTCTTGCAGTGGTTGATAGAAATCTTAGAAAAGGTCACCTAGAACTTTCAGGCACTCTTGGATATGTAGCTCCAGAATATCTCTTAGATGGTACTCAATCTTCTTGCTCACTACTGCTTAAATTGTACTTATGACTATGAGGTGTCAATTTTGATGTTGACATTAATGTGGCTGATACAAAGAGTCTATCAAATGGTGGGAAAATGACACTATGTGTATAACACAAGAATAATACCTAACTCTTTCAGGTATACTGACTGAGAAGAGTGATGTCTATGCATTTGGAGTTGTGCTCTTGGAGCTTCTGATGGGAAGAAAACCAGTTGAAAAGATGGCACCACCTCAATGCCAATCAATCGTAAAATGGGTTTGTTTTTCTTTTACATTGCTCAATATGGCATAAACACTGAATGTCAATACTTCATTCCCCAATTCCAAGCTGGTATTAAATGCTTTTAGTTGTTTGTCTTCAGGCCATGCCTCAACTTACTGATAGATCGAAACTTCCAAACATAGTAGATCCAGTTATCCAGAATACTATGGATCTGAAACACTTGTATCAAGTATGTTATCCACCTTCATTCCCAATTCTTTAGAAATATGCTTCTTTCCTCTTATCTAAAGTTCATAACATTGGGCAGGTAGCTGCTGTAGCTGTACTATGCGTGCAGCAGGAACCTAGCTACAGGCCATTGATTACTGATGTCCTCCACTCTTTCATTCCTCTCGTGCCCGTAGAGCTTGGCGGTTCACTAAGAGCTGCAGAACCAAAGCCGTCCTCAAATCAGAGACCTTCATATCACTGATTAAGAAGTTTGGACGGAGAAAATTGATTGAATGCAGCAAACCTGCTGGTAACAACATTTCTGCTACAGGTTTGTGCAGCTCTTCTCCCAAGTTCAGGTGGCTTCCCGTACCTGCAAAACAGTGTGCATTCTTTAACTTAGTTACCGCCGGAGAGTTTCAAGGGTAACTAACTCAAGAGGAGTCTTTTCCTTCAAATATGTTGCAAAATCCATTTCAGATTTTTCTCCTTCACTCAGATATAAACTGCTGCTTGTATATATTTGTTAGTCACTTGGACATGGATTCTTTTGAAAAATTTCAATCATGTTTATGTTGTAATATTTTCTGGCGAAATTTTGTTTAAATGCTTCAAGGCTATTATAATCGACTGTTCTGGCATAAAGAAACATGAACTCGGATTATTCAATTTGATTTTGTCAATCGCATAAAGCAGATTCCAAGGTTTCTCCTGCCAAATCCAATGATTTAACTTTTGATTCTTTTTCTTGAATGTGATTGCCATTATGCATGAGTCCTTCCTCCTGAGGTTCCCAATTACCTGTCATGGGCCATATTTCACTGCAATGATCAGAATCTAAATGGTTAGTAGAAGAATATCAAAAACACCGTATCTCTTACTAATGTATAGTTTCTAAACAATTAAAGTTTCAAGTCAACACAATAATCAAATTTAATTGCACATTCACTTAGTTAAAAAGTAGAAAGTCAAGTAGCCTCCCAATAACTGAAGCAACACTAGAACAAAGGCAGAGATGGAAGTATAAAAGGGATTTAGGCAGAAAGTGCCTTCAGCAATGATATTGAACACTCCATGTGATAATTCCCCAATTTTCAAGGCAAATAATTTTTAATCCAATAAAAGACTATGTCAACTGCAGTTACCTTTGGAAATTTCTTTGGACCACCATTAGGTTTGATCAAACAAAGTTGGTTGCCTTGTGAAATTTATTTAAGAACAAAACGCCAAAAGCAGAGCTCTACTCATGGAGTGTTCCCCCACCATGTCAATCTTCGTATTGAGAGGTGAACCATGGTGAAAAGAGGCTCTCAAATAATTATTCAACTGGTGTAAACTGTATTAACCTGTCGTAAATCTGGAGTTAGTTCTTCCATCTATCACTTTCTGTTTCTGATTACAGAATTGAAATGTTCTTGTCCAGTGAACGGATACTAAAAGAAAAGAAACAAAAACAGTGATAAAACTATAAAAATTCTAAACAATACATGGACAAAAAATTTGCTATCTTTGTCATATCAAATAGGTTATATGATACTATGCATTCTGGCTTCAGATATCATCGTCATAGATAGAGAACCATTAGTGCATAATATATTAGATGACAATTTGTTTCTTCTAAGCATCACCTAACGCAGCAACTTTTTTAAAGTGTAAGCCAGCTATCTGGAAAAGTCGAGTAAATTAAAGAAAGTTTGGTCCAATTGACAAAGATGCTGTTCATCACTCTAAAGCTGAGCTTTGTCACAGCGAAAACATCTTTTTGTGATTCATTTTCCATCACCCTCTATGGAAATCTCGTTACAGTACATCGTGTGAGAATCAAAATCCATGTGTTTTTCATCAGAGCTTCCGCATGCCTCGTTCATGGAAGAATCCGAGCTCCCTGCAGCTTTTTATTGAGAAAAGCCGTTAAAGCCATTTCTCACGGTGCTTTGTTCTCCACTGTTAGTTACATCAACCGCGGGAAAATCATATGCTTCGTGGGAACAGGCACACTGCGGCTAAAGCAACTCCCAAATATTCCCAGAATATCGACAGCAGCAACATGCCTACAATTGCATTATTCTCTTGATTAGAACTACAGCCACGTTATGCATATTGAGTTTCTTCTCTTTCACAAATACTGTTCCTATCTTGTGGGACGTCTTTCTGAAGTTCATATTCTGTGGATTCCCATAACCTTAGGACCAAACCATTTTCCCACCTACCAAAAAGAACGAACCGATCTTTCTTCTTCTGGCCTGAGTTCAAATAGGGAACCGAGGGAGCTAGTCAGGACACCTCTAAGCAAACATTTCTTAAGTCGAGACTCGATCTATATAAATCCCAAGTAGCTTTTTGCTGTACTTTGCATTGCCACAATGAAGGCCGTCAATCTTTCATCTTTTCTTCTTGGCCTTCTGCTCCATCTCTGCTTCTCAGCAGCTCATGAGAAGGTTCATCCCAAAGAGAAGGTTCATCAACTCCTCAATGAGCAACCCATCCACCACGGTTAGTATAAGTCGATTCGTAGCAATTTATTTTGACGCGAAACGAGTACAAAACTGAGTCAGAGACTCAAAGATTGATCTGATCAATCGCCGGTTTGCAGGGGTAAATTTAAATGCGAGCTGTGTTGGACTAATTATTAGCAGCAGCAGGAGTAGAAAGGGTGGCGATGGAGAAATGAGTCTATGGAGAAGGGAGATGGGCGAGGAGAGTGATTTGAAAAAGAGTAGCGGCGGGAGCGGCGGTAGCGGCGGGAAAGGAATCGGCGGCGGCGGGAAGGGGGTAGGAAGTGGAGGGAAGGGTGGCGAAGGAGGCGGCTCACAAGCAACCCGTCAACCTCGGAATGAAAAGAGCAGCGGCTCTCTCACTCGCTTGCATTCTTTATCTTCCTCGACTCCTCTCTTCCTTGTTTCCTTTCTTCTGCTACTCCTCTGAAGTGTTTGATTTGTTTTGTATAGTAATTTTGTATTTACTTGTGATTGTGATTGTGATTGAGCGTTATTTGTTACTGAATAGAAGTTGGTTGACTTTAACCAACTAGGCAAGGCTGCTTTGTTTCGACCACCGGCTGATTGGTCGATCAACAAAAGAGAAGCTTGAGAATTCCATGTAGTAGTTGTTTTGTTGGGAGACTAATGACCAATTTTATGAGTATTCTTCCTTGAACTCTGATGAAGTCGTCCATTTGTGTTTTACTGCCCTCAGTTAGATATCCTTCAATAAAATTTATGGTTTTAAATACAATTAACAAAAACAAAAATGCTAACCTTGAGTGACATGTGAACACCAAAGGGGATTGCAGCTTTCTTTTTTGCCACACTGCCCACGAAGTTACAGAAATGCTAAGTGATCCATACAAAAGTAGGGAACATATGCTGATGCACATGCTGGCAGTTTGT
>JBAMHZ010000048.1:228447-242904 GCA_037177395.1 Alpinia galanga | reverse complement strand
TATGTCCGAGTGGTTAAGGAGACAGACTTGAAATCTGTTGGGCTTTGCCCGCGCAGGTTCGAACCCTGCTGTCGACGCAATATGAAAATTATTATTTTTTTCTCCTTGAAAATTTGTCAGAAACGTAAACGGTTGTTCTTAATATATAGCAACATTCTTCCAAAAAAAAAAAAAGTGTTTTAAATAATCAGCAATCCAAATCCATCATTATTTGTTGAAGAAGCTTTCGATTATATTTGAAATTAAAATAACTAGTTTATATTAGTGATCGCTGTTGTAGCCAATCCCTTTTCTTGTTGTGGGGAAGACGATGAAGACGACGCCGGACATGAATCCCGCTCCCAGCGGCAAGTTTATGAGCAACTGCCGTGCGTTCTCTCCCGCCTCCGGGAAGAAGCAGTTCACCACGTCCGAGTCGCTGAACGCCACCGTCAGGAACATCACCACCGAGAAGACCGCATGGACGCAGTCCAGCGGCCGCACCCGGTGCCGCCTCAGCTCCTCCTTCTCCACCAACTTCGTCGGCCCGGCACCATCCCCGCCGGTAACAACCGCGGCGTCGACGTCGTCGTGGTTGAATAGGCGGAAGCCACTCAGGGTGGCGACGCCGTAGTAAAGCTTGCCGTCGCGGCCGCGGAGAGTGTCGGTGAAGGAGAGGAGGCCGCAGGCGAGAGCGCAGACATGGATGAGGGCGGCGGTGAGGTACTTGTTGGGGGTGTGACACGCGCCGCCGTTGGAGAAGGTGGGCGTCAGCGCCTGGAACGCCAGCACCGTGCCGCTCGGCAGCAGCTTCACCAGGTTCGACGCGCTTGACAACGCCTTCTCCATATCTTCTTCCTCTCTGACTCAATCAATCAATCAAACACCTAACCATCTATCGATCCATCCATCCTCTCAAATGTATATATATAATTGTTAGGAGCACGTACGCATGGAGAATAGCGACGAAAAAATGGATGGATATGTGGAACGTAACGGTCTTGCGTATGTACGAAAATTCGGTGAAGGGCTAGGCCAAACAAATATATATATCATGAATCTAATCGGTTGGATTTGGATGCGCAAACGATTCTCCTGACTTACAAGTTGCAGCCATTAACGTCATGACAAGATCGAGTGCAATGTAGCGTATTGAAGCTAAGATTATTGGCCTAACATTCGATGAGAATGGTTACTAATGGGGAATCTAATCAATTAAATCAAACTTTATATATATATTTTTTTCATTAAGTTGAATCGGTATATAAATAATGAGAATTATTATTATTTTCCCTTCTCTATTCCTCTGTTGGTTGTTCATAGTATCAAACGTGAAACGTAACGCTTGTGGTAAATTTTCTTTGATTTCGGTCAGTAACAGAAGCTCATGAGAGTGAATTAGACATTTTGCTGCTTGCTGAGCTCCACCGTCCGGCGTCTTGAACGGGTGACTCCCTGATGACCGGCGGGGGTTCGTTCGTTCGACGTACTGCGCTATCGCCGCCGCCGCTACCGAATTCATCGACGGACCACCTGCTTCCCTATTCTCGAGCCATTCGCGCGTACTGTACGCCACGCTGCTGAGCTCCACCGTACTGCTCCATCGCCAGCGCTTTTAAATCTGCCGCCGCACCGCCCTGCGCGTTTTCCAAGTGCCGTGCTCCAGCTTCATTGTCGCGGAGAAGACAGATAGGATTCCTAATCGGTTACGGATGCTGTCTCGTTAACGGGCTTTTTGTAGATTGTTCCAACAAATCTACGACTTTCACGGATATAATCAGCCTTCTATTATTATTATTATTATTTTTAAATTAAGAAAGGATATCCGGAATTTCTCTTTAATATGGATCGAAGGAACACCCCATTGACGACACAAATACCTATCTTCCTTCGTAACTATCAAGCTGAACGATAAGTTTAATAATGATATTTTTTTTATAAAAAAAATAACTTCTAGTCCTCCTTATTGCTTCTGATTTTCAGCCAGAAAAAAAAAGTATTATGTATGGATGAAAATGAACCAGTCGATCTAGACTCACCAAACTCATTTTTTTCTCTAGGAATTCAAAAAAATAAAAATAAAAATAAAAAACACCTGCCATATTAACATATATATAATGCCAAAACGCAGCAACAACAGCACGCTTAGAACTTTTTCTTTCCAAAATATCCAAGTCTGAAATGGACCGCAGTCATTTTGTTTCATTTTCCAATGACGATATAACAACAACAATAACAACAATCGGTCTTATCTTATTAGATGAGATCATCTATATAGATTCTTCTGTACTATTAAGCTCTATCTCTCACTATATCATCATTTATATTTTCAATCATAATACAAAGATAGAAAAATCTTGTTTACGAAGATACAAGTAAAAAACGAAAGCTCCCAAGGCAAGCAGTTCATTTAATCTTAAGGCTACAATTTACATTTTCACCAGATAAACTGAGTTGGGAAAAAAAAATCATTCTTCCTCGGATTCTTCTTCTTCCTGCAGTAGGTTTTCCCTGTTGTCATGAGCCCAAAAACCACGTACATCCACTAGCATGCTAGCGATTGTACCACCTTGTTTACAGGCAAGAAGGTCAGCAAGTGTGATCCTGAGAGGGTCTACTGGTTTGACCATGTCCCAGATTTCATCTCTCACATCTTCAATACATAGCTCATAGTTTCCACCCTCGATCCATTTTTGGTGAACATCTCTGGCAAGGATACATGGCAACTTGGCTAGTGAGTTTCAAGGTCAGCAATGCAAAATAATAAGAACGAAAATATGGAAATGCTACAATAGCTCAATGCTTATAAAGGGTATGGTATTCTAGTGAGCAAACGTCTAAAGTAACATTGTTAGAAGAAACAAATGGAAAAAAAAAATACCGCTTTTGTAGATGATGACAGTTGTCGGTCGTCCACCAAATCAATGTTCTACTTTACCAAATGACGTACATTCTATAACAGGGGCTTCGCAGTCTTATGCATGAACGTAGATTTTGTTAACGACAACCAGTTTTGGGAACAGTTCGTTATTAGACATATCGACCTTAATAGTTAAAAGACAAAAAAGGTACAGTGAAGCACAGCTCAGATGTCATCATTATGAGGTAAATCAAAACTATGTTTCTGCAACTATCTTGTCCAGAATATTATGAATCACGTCATTCATACAGTCAAACCGGGAGGAACCTAGATCGCCCACAAAGCGATAACAATTTGCTTGGAATTCCCCAACCTACTGAATTTTATAATGTCAGGAGGGACTAGAGATGTGCAAAAGAAAACTTCAGCTACATCAATACTCTAGTGAAATAGGTGGCTCATTTTAAATGTTTATCCTACTAAATGAAATCAACTATATTGATTCTCGTATGTCATTGGATTCTATCTCTTACTATATTATCAATTTTATATAGTAGATGACTCACTTCTCAAAAAAGAAAAAAGAGCATTTGTGTAGTTTATATTTCAAAGGTAAAGCTTATATTTCGGATGTATATAGGCCATGGACATAGACTCATTTGAACCCAAAAAGACTGCATAATACATGATCTCGAGGACAAGAAAATATCACCCCTAGTGAAGAATGCACAATTAATAACCATAGCAATAGATTGAAAACACACCTGAACAGGGTATGAATATCAGCTGTTGAAAGATAGCCCCGTCCTTGAAGATCAAGGCATTTGAATAAGTATGTTAATCCTTCAGGTGTGTCTTTATTTTCAAGGGCCAAAACAAAATCCAGAAAGCTTTCAAAATCCATCTCACGGGTATTACCCCCACCAGCTTTACTTCGGCGTACATGCTCATCAAAGACTTTGCACATAATCAAACAAAAAGGAGACAAATCAGGTTGTGCATGCTGTTATGATACCTATCCTATTGAATAGAATTTCTTTATCATAGCATTCTTGGTTCTTAAAAGTGGCGAGTGTGTTTTTTTAAAAAAAAAAAAGTAGCGTCCTTTGCTGCATAGAATATGTTCCTATTGAATGGAATTATTAATCTAGCTAAAGAAACAGCATAGTGGTAGTATTAGGTGTCATGAAGGAAGTCCATATCAAAAATGGGACTATAAGCCGCACCTAAAAGCAATCAGTATATATTTTTACAGATGGCATATGGGTTTATTGCTATGTTTTTCTCAAAGAACTATTGTTAATGACATGCTTCTGCATATATTTAACTATTGTCAATGTCTATTGCATAGAACAGCTTGATGAAAAATTAAATCTTGTTAGAATTCATGAAGACATTTTTAGGGCCGTAATCTTTTCCTATCAGCATTTCCTGATCAATGCCCATATGCAAGAACAATTTACAAATAACATTTTTTTTCCTTCAACTATAAGAAGAATATAAAGGGCAGCCTCGGCGCAATGGTAAAGTTACTACCTTGTGACCTAAAGGTCATTGGTTCGAGTTCTATAACAGCTTTTTACAAAGCAGGATAAAACTATGTATAATAGACACTTCTCCAAGACTCCACATAGTGAGAACTTCGTGTATCGGACTGCCCTTTTAACTATAAGAAGAATATCTAGAGTTGAAGCATGTTGACAAATGTGGGTGACACTCGATAATGATGTCATTATCCTAAAGGTATTTTGATGAAATGAACTATATGTCTAAATCCCAGGGGAGGGGAGCCTTGGCACAACAGTAAAATTGTTGCTTTGTGACCCAGAGGTCACAAGTTCAAATTCTGAAAACAACCTCTTGCAAAAAAGCAGGGTAAGACTGTGTACAATGAATCCTTCCCTGGGACTCCGCATGGTGAGAGCTTCGTGCACCGGACTGCCCTTTTTGAACTATATGTCTAAAAACTAAAGACCATTTTTCATTATACTTTAAATCATTATATACTTTTTGCATAAATTCCTCAAAACCCTTGTATAACTCTTTTCATACACATACACATGGATTTATACTAGTATAAAAGAATGTTGATTACAATATAATGACTAAAATGTTAAATAAAAAAGAACCTATTACCACTCAGGTTAGAAACATACCTCTCTCAATAAAGATTTCAGTCAGTGTCCCTTCAGCATATTCTTTGAGCTCTTGCTTACTTAATGTTCCATTCTTGTCTTTATCTAGAGCAAGAAACATATCTGTGGAATAGTACAACTATAAGTGAAGGTCTAAAAGAATTGAAAAGGTATATTGAATGGCAAAGTAAATCTTTATTGATGAATATAACTTGCTAAACACCATAACTTTAGGCACATGATGACCCACAGTTGCTAGCAATCATAAACTTATAAAAGTTGAGTGCCTAATTTAGAAAATTTAAAAGGTCAAATCAAGCATGACATAGTAATACATGAGAACTAAATAAGTACCTAGTCACATGATAAAGTTTGACAAGTTTCTTTACTGAAATTTCAAAAGGTCAAATCAAGCATGCCATGCCTATAGGTGAGAAGGATTAAAGTCCTCATGACATGATAAAACAAGTTTTGTGAGCAGACGTCAAACACATGAAAAACATCTGAAACTTAAAGTACATGAATCCATAACCAAAATTGATTTGCTTTGTCCGATCAGCAAGAAATAAAAGCTAAGAACTACAAGGATTTGCTAAATTATATGAAGAAAAGAATCAGGATTGTGTGGCATACCACATATCCTTTGCTAAATCATAGGAAGACAAGAATCAGAATAGTGTAACATACCACATATCCTCTGTGCAGAAGTCAATGAAAACCAGTTCTCTGCCTGCTCTGTGTCAGGAACTTCTTCTTCGCTTTCCTAACAACAAGAACAAAATGAAATAATAAATCATACAGAGAACTAGAAGTAGGGTCCAATGCAAACTTCCCCAACTCACAAATGAAGGATTGTCAGATCTTAGTGCATAATGTAAACCTTGCAAACCAAATATATGACCATGGCAAACAAATCATTTGAGGATCAATTCCGTGATTATCTTGTGCCAGAATTCAACTAAAACTGTGACTTTAACCTTACACAAACATGTAACAAAGGAACACTTATTGCAGTTTTGATAGCTAAGGATAACAGAATGCTGTTATTCCATAAGAAAAGAGAACACTGATATACCATAAAGTTATTACAACTGATTGAGAAATAACAATGTGTTACTAAATTAATTACTCTCGTGATCTCCTCAAGTTAGAGCATGATATTGATCAATGTCCAAGTTGTAATACAAAAATGAAAAAAAAAATGTCAATCAAATAAAAAGAACCAGCCTCATAAAATAAAATAATAAGATGTAGCACAGGCAACAACTGAGAGGTTTAGATGGTGCCATGCTGAAGGGAGTTAATTTGTGCTACAAAAGAATATCTTCTTCCTTAACTATCCTCAAACAGTTTAACTGAAGCATCACAAATTTTTTGGAATTCACAAAGATGGAGAGAAATTTTAATTGATAGTAAATGAGAAAGACAGATGGATTAGTTTCAGTGTAGCTCTTAAAATAAGAAGAAAGGAGTAGCAGCACTTAACAGCAGAAAAGTACCTGGTGAAGTTCCATGAGCTCTTGGAGACAGTTGCTCAGCAGCACCTTCTTTATGCATGATTTACCTATGATTATTGGACTGAATCCACATTAGAATTATCTAAATCTTACCAATTTACTATAGAAGAAACACAGCAAATCCTCCAGGAACATATTTCAAGTAGTACAAAAGTTCAAGAAGAAAACCTCGTCTATGAGGGTCACAAAAGAAGAAGAACTTGCGTGTAGCTATTCGACAATACATCTGAATAAAGGCTCCAGGCATATCCCGGAGTTGTGCCAAATTAGGAATAAGACCTCTTATGTATGCCTCCATTTCCTGTAGTCAGTGATTAGACTCTTACATTTGAGATGGAAAACAAAAAATTGATCCGTTGCAGATTTCAACACTAAAAAACGAATTTATTCATACATAAGGTTGAAGCAAACCATCTGAATCCTCATCAAGCTCACTCATATCAATTCTTGCCTGCGTAAGTGAAACCTGAAGCCAAAAAGAAAGTAAAAAAGTGAAGTTCACATACTCAAAACAAAGTTGACAAGATGAAATTACAGCAGAATTGGACATAACTATATAATACATCATTCATTGGACCATTAACTGCATATTATTCATTTTTTAAATATCAGTAGAACCTTACAATGAATTTGTGATGTGCATCTTTAATCGGTTGCCAAAATAAATCCAGTTTCCAAATAAAAGTAGACAAAAAAAAAAAGTTACTGTTTAATCCCATGTAGATACAACTTAAAATTACTGTTTAATAATCCCATAAAGATACACAATTCTACAACCCATTCCTTTAGACTATATATCTATCACCTAACGTACAACATTAATTGGTCCTTATCAGACAAGAAGTAAATTAGCTAACACTCTACTTCTGATGTAATTTTAAGCTAATACATATCAAACTGATGAAGGGGAGCCTTGGCGCGCAAAGATAAAGTTACTGCTATATGACTTGCTGGTCGTGAGTTTCGAAACATGGAATCAAACTCTTGCAATGTACAGTAAGGATGCATACAATAGATCAAATGTGGCCTGATACTTCCCTGGGATCCCGCATTGGCAAAACCTAATAAGCGGTGCTTGTATTTGAATCTACTTATTAAAGCCACCTAGCTGAGGTACATATCAACGTGAGTTGTTTTAGTTGGATCAAAGCTTCTAGTATGAATCATGACAGGAGTACAGATGCTAAAACTCAGTTCCTTCAGTTTTACTATGTTTACGCAATTACACTCGAATAAAATGATAACCAGTCCACCATGCATCATAAGATAGATCTACAACAAACAATAACACAATATTTAATAAAGATAGATCTATAAAAAACAATAACACAATCACTAAATAACCGTAATTCACTCCAACAGTGCTAACTGTTCCAAGAATCCAAGAAAAAAGAACACAATGAGTGAAACAGTGGCAGTAAATACTTTTTCAACAGAATCACGAATGAACAATAAATAGGAAACATGACTATAATTGAATTTATTCAATAGCAAGTCTTTCATGCAACTTAAAATATATATTCTGCATATAATCTCATTATTGCTGAAAAAAGATAAATATTCAACATTAATAACTTCTTTCATATAAAGACAAGAATGTATACTAGCAAGGAAATGGAAGTTACCGTTCGCATCACATATAGATAGAAAGGCAGGATTGCAATTCTGCCAGATTCATCCTTTTCAAATTTCATGAAATTGGAAGGGCTAAAAAATTTTCTGCACTTAGGACCAATTTGCTCTGTGCAGAGAGAGGCAGTGTGACAGAAATCTTCATAGTTCATCTGTATGAGGCAATAACACAAAAAATTTGACTTACCATAAAAATTAACATGCATAAATCAGCAATAACATAAACATGCCTAGCCCATATTTACAGATAAATAACATAAGCATGCCTAGTTCCAATCTACACTGTCATCAAAGGTAAGTGCTGGTCACCATTGAAATAAATGAAGATTCAGATGTTTCACAAAGTCATGCACAGACTTCAATAAAATGACTAATCCGTACAGAGCATAGAATGAATTATCCACCTTATCAAGTTAGTAAATGCTTCAGCCATTCAAAATTATCAGATAAAGAGAGTGCAAAAAAATGGGAAATGCCCTTCTAGCAAATAGAGAAATTATAAAGATGTGACAGATATCAAATTGACAAGTTTCTGAAGATGTGCCATGAAAGAATAATCTGAGAATGCATGTTTACCTTTTCAGCTCCAGTAGCATCATCAATAAGACAATTTTCCCTTAAGCAAACCCACATAGCATCAAGGTCATCAGCATTCAGTAAAATTTCTGATTGCTTCTGCACAATAAAAGCATATAGAAGCTGAGAACAAAAAGGAACTGGAAGCATCCCAAACCACATCAGTGCTCAGCCTTATGAATAATGAGCAACTCAGATGGCTAGCCATCTGCGGTTCACTTGTTAACAGCTAAAAGCACAATGCTCTTTGTAACCCCTACCATCAAAAATCGATACTTTGCCAATCGCTGAACCCTATGACTAATTGATCCCTCTTCAGGCTTCTGCTTTTCAAAAAGAATATGCTATCAGAACCAATCTCAAAAAGCTTTCAGTGAATTAGTTTTATAAAGTGAAAGAAATGCACTGTTTTAGGTGAATATCACCAATGGAAAGTAGACATGTTAGATGGAGAAATTGAAGAAAGGGGACAAGCCATCATCAGGTCATCTAATGCTACAGTGAACATACAGACAAAAGGGAACAAGGAAATCCAGAGCCAATGGACTGACATGCCTTTTTGTAGAAACTAGGGATTTTGCCAGCTTCAGCATTTTTCTGTTGCCGCTCTTTGAAAATTTCAAGCAATATCCTTTTCGTTTCCAGCTCTGCAAATTGTAGTGATTGTTTAGGCAACATCTTTTATTCATGTGCTCTGAGCACCTTTAGTTCATGTGCCCAGAATATAGGGCATGCATAAATCCTTCTATAAATATATTCATTAAAATATATGCAAGAAATAACTAGCTACACCAAAAGATTTGGTCAGTACAACCAAAACTACAACTATAACCCAAGTTAATTTGCAGGACTTTTAAATTCACCAGGAATGCACACATGAGATTTGTATAGAATCATCATTGGAACCATAATACTAGCCGGCCATTAACCAATCAAAGTTGGCCTTATGTATTAAGCTAAGGAAAAAATCTCTATAATAGTTAGGCAATAGAAAGAGGTCATAGCAAAACCTATAGTTACTTGTACTTAAGAAAACAAGTAAAAGAAAAAGAAAGAATCAGTAGAAAGACAGGTAGATAGTAAATTGGCAAGTGAGCAAAACATGCTAAGTTTCCGAATTCTTAAACAACCAGCTTGCTGTTCACATGCAAGCCACCAAGTCAGGGCCATCAATTATTGGAATAAACGACTTCCATGGACTTTTACAAGATTCATCCAAATGCAAAGCCCAATCAGGTTTCTCAAAATGACGCCATTTTTTCTGATGTTGATGAGAAAACCTTTATCTATCATGGAATTTCATAATTAAATATCTTATTTATAGGCACCAGTATTTGATAACCAAAATATACCATAAATCATATGAAATAATTACATCAGAAAATAATTGTCTGATCTAATGCACTGCCAAATATGCACGCCCTTGTGAAGCAAAGAAATTCCTGATTTTGGAACATT
Organism: Alpinia galanga; assembly: GCA_037177395.1. Taxonomy (NCBI): domain Eukaryota; kingdom Viridiplantae; phylum Streptophyta; class Magnoliopsida; order Zingiberales; family Zingiberaceae; genus Alpinia; species Alpinia galanga. Next base: position 232,747 of record JBAMHZ010000048.1, on the reverse strand, counting down.
GATAACATCCGAGTTAGGCAAACAGTAGAACTACTGGTTAAGCTCTTATTTCTAGATTCTCTTAGTATTGGATGTATTCACATGATCTACTAGCACAAGGAAAGTTTTGGTTGCAAGAGAAATGGGTAATTTAACTTAGATTATACCAGCAGAAATCGGTTTTATCAGCAATTATCCGGATTCCTTAAGACGATAACTTACAGTGGTATCGTAAAGGTTTGACATAAGCTGCTTAATCAAGAAGACATTCCGATTGATAAAATGAAGCCACGATTTTCAGTTCGAAATCTTAGGGTTGGAGCTGAAACTGACACATTAACTTAATCGCAAACCCATTTGCAAGACAGTTAACATTTAGGGTGCAAAAAAAAAAAACCATTTTCTAATTAAAGGGACCAAAGCCACTGCTATATGTCACTTTTGCCCCAAAAAGATTATTTCCAGCGAGCAACAAAAAATCATAACTAGAGGCATAGAGGGAGCTGACCCATGAGGGCTTCGGAGCCAAGTCCGGCGCCGGATCCGACGTAGCGGCGAAGGTTGCGTACCCAAGGCATCGAGGATGCGGACGGAATCTTCTTCGGCGCAGCGGCCTCGTAGCCGCCGCCATCTTCTACGTCGCTAGGACCACTGTACATTTTCTCCTCCGCGGTGATCGGGTAGCTCAACGCTTTTACCCTAATCGTTGTGCGATCAGGGCATCCCACAATGGAACCAGCGAGTGGCGTTCTCGAGTCTCGGCGAGCACAGCGTTCGTCGATCTCGAACTACGTTCCGTTTGTTGGATGTTAATCCCTTTTTATTGCAGGTGGTTGAAATCTCTTTTCCAACAACTGAAGTCAAGCCATATCTTAATTATTTTTAACTTGAGATGGCTTTGAATTTCACTCTGATTTGATTTATTTACATGTTACTGAGCTTTTAATTCAATATTATTTGAGTTTATTTTTGTTAGTAAGTGAGCTTAATCACATAAATTTATTTGCTCTTTTTTTTTTTAGTATTTTAATTATAAAATTAATTTAATAATATAAATTTGATTTAATTTTATGCATATTAAATGAATATAAATACTTTTATAAGTTGAATACCAAATTTCTTCAGGGAGGCTCTTGCTGCATTTACAACCCGACTGCAATGACCAATGGGTGTTAATGTACATCCTAATTTATGAATGTCACCTTGTCTTTTTCCCTCGTAGGACTCCTCGTAATGGAGAGTGCCAAAACAAAAACTTTTATATTTTTAAAACGATTAGATAAGACCTCTTTCAATTTTAGGACTAAAATACCTTGTATTTTTTTTTTAAAAAAAGTATAATTTATTTAAACCAAGCAATTTGAAGAAACAAGAAAATTGCCAATAAAAAGGAAATATTCATTTATTTTATTTTTTCAAAAAATAAGTAAGCTATTTTTATCGCAATCGTTGTGGAGGCATTCAGCCTTTCTTAGCACTGCCGGTTTAACTCGTACACAACAATTTAAATCAACTACAATAATAAACTAAATAAGTTTTAAAAAGTGATCTATTTTGAAATAATTTCCCACTTCTTTCATACGCTGTGATCTAAGGATATTTGACATAACAAAGTGAAAAAGAATTTTCAAAACTCGATAACTTTGATCTCAAAGCTATTTAGATCTGCATTCCTTTGACAAAAGGCATAGGTAGCATATAGAAAAATATATAATTTATATTTTGACTTGAATACACATAACTTAAATTAGATTATAGTGTAACCTAGTGTTTAGATGGGTTCAAATAAATACGCATAAAGTGAGCAATTAGATGCGGGAGCAACTTATAAAATACGAAAGCAGGTTATGTAGCTTCTCAAGGTTAATTTACCAGTTTCCATCATGTAAATTCATCATTATACATTGCATAACCATTCAGTGAGCAATTGGCAATAACACCGCCCAGGCGTGAACAAACACATGAGATTGATGGTTTTCAGTGGGAAGCCAAACTTGATATTTACACTACTAGTTTTGAATCAAGGGCAGCTGCTATATTGGCATCGCCTTCTTCCTGATTACAATTCTATTATAAGAAAATACTCTAATATAAAACGGTTTAAATAAGCAGAAATATGTATTCAATTTTTTTTCTGTTTACCTCCATTCCCCATTTGATGTAATCTGGAGACTCGCATGCCTTGTATTCGTCGACCAAACTTTCTATTATCTCTCGAGATTCATCAAACTCTGAAAGATCATTATCCTGAGAGAACCAAACAAAATAGTATGATTAGATACGAGTGTCTTAATGGCATACGTAAACTTGGGAGTCTTGGAACTCTTGAACTCACAGCAAACATTGGAAACTTTCGATAGTTGTCAAGGAAAGCCTGTTTTTTCCTCAGCTTTTCATACTGACCCAGGCATTTGCTGAAAAGATGCCGAATGCTAGTATGGTTTGCCAGCATTAGACCACTTACCTAAATGAATTTACAGAAAATTGATAAGAGTTAAATTGGACTTAATTCATAGAGTGAAATATGAAATCAAATTGAATTTTCAGATGTATAAGTCTAGTCATTTCAACCATTCCAATCATTTCTCAAAATAGATCTCATTCACAGGTTCTTCATATACTTTCCAAATGCTTTTAGAACAAGAGATTTGGCTTCTAGATGGTGTTAGAGTTATCGATCTAAAATATGAGACAAAAGAGGATTAACTTTCAAGAGATGGAATGCTGGTCCTGCTAACTCATTATCTACGGAGAATGCAACGAGCAAGTAGTTTTACCCGATGGGTAGTTTGGATGTATGGCGATTTTCTAGATAATGCAACCTGCAACCAACATAATTGAAGTCAAACCAAATTGAATCAAGAACCAATACAAATCATGTCATCCACGTGACCTGAATGCTAGCTGGGCCCCACTCAATAAAGTTAACGAGCTTCCTTTCACGTATCCTTTGCAAGCTTTCGTGTACCTGGATGAAAGAACAAGGTGATAAAGATAACAGGAGAAAGCCAAAGAAGACCTATTTCATAAATAGATTATCCCAGAAATATGTCTGATAAATCATAAGCAACAGCTGCTAGTTAAAGATTCATTATATTACTTGAAGACACAACCATGGATTTTTACTACTCCATACAAAACATATCAGCCCTACATAGACACGGTAGTGTGTATATAATTTTTTTTACTGTTGCTAGGTATCAAAATCATACAAGTTCAAAGAAACAAAGAACTGACAAGCAACCATATTAGTTTTTAACGGATGCATAGTCAGACAAAAAAAAAACTAAGGATTCTGACGAGTAAAAACTTGGCTTCATAGATGTAGGGAAAAAAACACTCAACCTAGTTTCCAAACAAACCATTACCTGTGTAGGATCCACATCTCCCTGGATAATGTTTAATATGGATATATACTTAGCTTGGCTAGCTTCTTTTGTGCGAGCATAAGATGACACCATAATATTTTTAGTCTGCCAAGGAGAAATTAGTCAGGAGGTAATCCATTTAGAAAAGCACTACAAAATAATAGCAAAAGGAAGATTGCATTCACCTGCAAAAGTCTCCTCATCACAGCTAGAACACTAGTCTTACGTATCATATTGACCTGAAAAAAAAAGTTGCCAGCAGAAAATTCACAGATCAATCATATCAAGAAAGTACAAGTCTCTAGAAACAAATGACTAGAAATGCTAGGAGCAATTTGTCTGAGGCAGAATTAGGATGCATGAAGATTGTAATTTCACCTAAGAATATGATTATTTGGACGGATAAGTGAGTAGACAGATGATAGAAAAGAGAGTTCTTAAAATTTTTGATCCCTCTCGTTTACTTGGGCAGATGGACTAGAGGAGCAGATCAAATGGGTTCCAGTAGCTCATTTATTATCCTCCCAAATCAAGCAGATCAAGGAGAGATTCATATTTCTATGTTATTTCAATTCTTATCCATCCTTTTATGATCTTCTCCATCTATCCAAATCAAGAAACTATACAATAACAACAACAACCAAGTTTTATCCCACTAGGTGAGGTTGACTATATAAATCCTTTACGCCATTGAGATCTATCTCCCACCATATCATCATTTATATTTAAATAAATTTTATCTTATTTTATTGTTGCTAACTAAGTCTTTTTTAGTCTTCCTCTTTCATGTTTGATGTGTGTATTTGTCATGGTTTCACATCACCTAACTGGGGCATTTATTGGTCGTCTAAGTACATGTCCATACCACCTTAAATGTGTTTCTCAAAGTTTTTCCTCAATAGATGTAACTCCAACTTTCTCTCTAATGTTCTCATTTCTTATTCTGTCCATCC
>JBAMHZ010000048.1:179122-197024 GCA_037177395.1 Alpinia galanga | reverse complement strand
TGGTCTAGGAGGCTTCGACTCTTGGAGGATCGTCGCCCACACGACGTTCAAGAGGAGGTGGGACATACAATAGAAGATCAAGAGGTATATCTTGTTTATGATTGTTCTTTTCTATGTTATGTGGATTATGTGATAACATGGACCCCGATCATAAAACACAAAAACTGGCGTTCCGGTCATCATCTATTCCGCGGCTAATCGAGCAAAGAGTTAGGTTTCTTGAACAACAAGTTTGTTCAAGCAACTACTCAAATCGAATAGCACGATGATGACTCGGTTGCTTGGGTGTTTCATATTTGTCCGGATGAATTTAGTTGTCTAAATTTTTAATCCGGGAACATGAGATATGATCACCAAGAACAAGCGACCGAAGCGTCCCAAAAGGAAACCATCAAGAACAAATAACAACTTTCTCAGGACTTCACAGTTACACACATCAAAACTCAAAACTTGGACAAGAACTCTCAATGCTGGCCAGCAGCTTGCACAAAACCCCCGAATATTAAATTGCCATATTAACACATAGTTGTTAGCACCGCCCAAAGGAAATAATGGTCTCAAATGATGTTAAACAAGAATTTTCCCTCGCCAAAGATGACTTTTCTGCCATTGACATCCCTATACGGGGCCATAGTCTATTTAGAATGAGTTTTTGGATAAGGTCATACAAAGGCCTAGGCCATTGAAGAAACTATCAAGAACATCAGTTCCTGTTTGAATGTCTCAACATACCACAAAAACTGTACTTCCTTATCTTGCCAAATACACAGACAAGATGCTCACCTGCTCCACTCAAACAACCTTCTAGACTCTAATGTTATGGATGGCAACTTAACAGGAAATCCTATGCTCCTACCTTGAAAAAACTTAAATTTGACACAAAAATACTAGAGTATGCACTGACCAACATAAATACATCATTTAAGGCACCGAGTAAGGTATCCATCAATTTCCTCATTCCAACATTAGCATTTATTTTACTAGCAGACATTGGTTATGGTCTTATGGATGTCTCAAACTAACTTAAGAAGATTGGGTAGATGCAGATACTCAAAACTAACATTTTTCATCTCTAGTGAATGTCACTCTCAAGATATTAGTCTAGTAGATATATGTCCAATGCACTTTAAAGATAGCAACAGGTATGCCTAATGAAGTGCACAACAGGTATCCCATGTACTTACTGCTATTTCTCACACATGGATGAAGTGTACAATCACTCTAAAGGCAAAAACCAAGTAAACTTTATTTAAGAGATATGCCTGATGTGAGATAAAATATGAACCTCAGCACATTTCACCCATCTCATCTTCATTTTGTTGATGTTACCAGACGCTTACAAAAATCAGTCATGTCCAATAGAACTTGATCAATTGATTCTAGCCACTGAGTGATTCATGACCATAAACTTAAGGAATCAATAAAACTTAGATTAATTTAAATATGACAGCATACCCCTACATGCTAAAATTGATGAAAAACATAAGCAACAATTGCAGACTTGGAAATATTTTCTCATTCACTAATGCCTTGGACTTGTCAGATGTAGGAAGACTGTCAACAAATGTTAATCGCCGTTCAAAGAAAATTCAGTGTTCTTGGTTATATTTTAATCAAAAGAGGATTATTTCTTTGTGTCTAGCAACCAATGAAAGACATGAATAGATAAACAGGAGGCATGGATTGTATTCAAGGGCAAGGATGAACAGATAACAGCAGAATCATTATCTTCTACATGTGTAGTTATAAACACACATCAACTAGTGGGAATATAAGAAAAATGAAAAGATAAAGGCATAGAAAATCTTAAATGACAGGTAAAAAAATCAGATTTCAGGAAAAGTAGCAAAGTGCTGCAACCTGTGAGACCAGATTTCTTAGCTGTCGAACTGCCTGAAGTGATCCATCCATAAAGTGCAATGCTCCGGTTAGGCCAACCCGGATATCTACCCTATTAAGCTCTAGTTCAGTCAAGTTTAAAATCTGCAATTATTGCATTTATCAGAATAGTTGATTTGTCTAGAATATAGTATAACATAACAATTGCATAGGTATTAGGTAATTTAAATCTAAGAGATCAAACTAACCTATGATCATAGTGGTTATTCATGATTATAGTTAATAGTACATTTCCTATGCAACGAACTTTAATTTTGAATCACTTTTCATCTGCTTTTAAGCTACTTTTCTCTTGTGTCAGTACCTCTCATATTTTCTAATTGCCAAATTATTGATTTAGTTATATCTTTATCAAAGAATAATGATCTGGACCTACAAAAAGTAACAAAACAGCACTAAGTTTTCATAAGAACAATACCTTCAAGTGCAAGGTGATCCTCCCATCCGTTGGATCCGCTATGTGATATGCTTCTACATAGCAAGGATCACTGCAGCCAGTAAGAGCGAAGGCTTTTGGAGGTACTTTATGATTAGTAGAGTCAAGGCCTTTCGTTAACAAAAGGTTCAACTCACTGGGATCAGGCCTCCAAAGCTCTTGAATGGCCTTATGAACCAAGCCCTCCAATTTTCTATCTTGCGCAGCGGATGCCTCAAAAAACTGAACCGTGAGCTTATGGTGGCTAAAAGGATAATCTCCTGTAGTCTCACTTAGGCCTACCCATCTGAAAATTATTACTTGTCAGGTCATTCTTCAAAGCATCATGTAAGTAATAAGAGCAGGTGTTGCTACCGATAGTAAACAAGAGCAAAGTTGAATACTAGAGAGCCCACGAATAAAAACTAAATTATGAATGAGATAGCAATGACTGAATTCTAGATAGTCAACAAGTCAGTAAGATGCAATGAATAGGATAGCAGTGACAACTTCTATCCTGAGAAGACTTACATTACTTGGTGGGAATAGCAAGATTTAACTAACCCATTAATCTGCATAATTTAATCATTCACCAGATCATACACCCAAAGAGAATATGATTAATATGTGAACTAAAGAATGGCGTGTTCAACACTTTACCTATTAAAAACTTCATCAATGGACAACTTTCTAAACCTAAAATCAGTCCATATAGTAATCAGGTTAATCATCTAGACCTAATTATAAAGCTAAACAATGGTATTTTTGAGGAAACTGCTAATCCTGTGTCCACAAAATAAAATGTAACAAGGTAAATTAGATAATAAAAAATTAAAGAATCTACTAACTAACAGGTTATCTTTAGGAATCTATTAACTAACAGGTTATCTTCTCTATTTCCACCTCTATGTAGTGCTCTGTCTCTACTGAAGTTGGTCTTCTTCTACCAAAATATGGTTTAGCACTTAGCTAATGATGACAATCTTTTGCCAAACTCAGGTTTAGTATCAGAATAAGGGACAATCATTAACAAGACAGAAGCTGTACAAATTTCAATGTCACTTATTAGCTAATTCCCAGTGTGGATTCATGTGACGGCTGTATCAGGCAATTCCTAAACTCCTGGAAAAAAGTGCATTATGGCTAGAATATCTTAAGGGTAGCAAACTTGGATACCTGTTAAGGCAAGATAACTGCATATTTACTTTTCTGCTAATAAAGGCATCACCTTATATACTAGGTTGGATTTCATTAACCATTCTAGTAAATAACATGATACCCAGCACATCAATGGTTTCCATTGAATACATGCCAAGTAAACTAACAAACATCTCAGTATCCATAAAAAAACCAGAATACAAAGGCACAGTAATGCTCCATAAAGAAACCAGTAGACATTGCACATGTGATCTTTAGGACCCTGATCTATGCTACCTTATAATATAAAAGAAAAAAAAAACAACAACAAAAGCAAAAAAGAACTACATGAATGCCTCTATAGATTATTATGTAAAATTTCTACCTCATACAAACTTGCAAAGAACAGCCAAAAAAAGAACATATTACTCACACTATATTTACTTTCTCGTGTTATAAGAACAGTGAATAGATAACTGTTACAACCATGTGGAAAGAACATTTGTGACAACAACCATAAAGGCATATAGGAAACTACAGGAATACCAAATCCATTTAACTCAAGAAATTTCTTGATTATATTGGATAAAATTCTAATGAATAACTGGTCAATTTAAAATTTTATGCATCTAATCGAACTATAGTTAGACAATTGCATAAAAATTAAAAAACACTGCCTTGCTGAAGTTGTCAAAAATATGAGAAAAAAACTAACCTACATTCGGGTCGAGTAGAAACAAACTTTAATATCTGCAATATATAGCGGCTTTGATGCTTGTTTACAGAGTCAGCTAAGGTGCTAACTCTAAAGTCTTCAAGTTCTTTGATCAACAGATGGCCTGCTCTGGCATTCCTCGCACCTAGACGTTGCACGCAAATAAGGACAGCTTGTACATCTTGAAGCTTGTTTGACGTAGTTGCAGATGAATCAGTGTTGAACAATACATTGTGTATATTGGATATAATTATGTTCAATGGATCTTCTGGGTCATCAGCTAGAAGTGGATCAAGACCCTCCATATCAAAATGCTCGGCAATGGCCCAGATCAACCGAGCAGATATTCTTGGAGTATGCACCTTTTAAAGAAAAAAATTTCCAATTAACATAATAAATAAACAAGCAAGGATAACACGTGTATTGTCAAAAGGTTGAAGTGTGCAAGAAAAAGAAAAAAATTGGTGATAACAAGTAGATCAACAATGTCGAATAGCTATTTCCTCACTAGAATTGGTACTACTGAATATTGAGTATTCAATATAGGAGGTGAAAGAATGTTATATTGTTCCACCAAGGAACAAACTATGGTGACTTGAGATGTTTTTAAAAGAATCAAGGCATTGTTACAATCTCATCTTGAAAAGCAATTAAACTAGCATGCAGAAAACTCATTAGATTTGGTTCTATCCATATAGTAGTTAAATCAAATTCAATCATAACTAGTATAAGAGAGAGACATGAGTGAAAGTTTGAAAGCCCAAAGGGTCCTTTCAATATGACATGGTTGTAATGAGAAATAATAAACTTGAAGGTGGAGAGAGAGAAAGTATTATCCAATTACCCTAGTAAATTTTCTCTCTACTTAATCATGTTTGCCTAAATTTGCAAATTCCTGCACATTGACAATGCATTAAAACTTTCTTCACAAACATTTCCCCATCCATGAATGTCATCACATATAGCTGCAGAGAAATAAGAGTACTAACCTCTCGAAGATCCTTAATGAGTTGCAGTTGCAAGTTGCGTAATCTAGTCTCATACAAAATCTGCTCCTGGGAAGCACCATCCTTGATCCTTTTCACACCTCCTCTTGTATCATAAATGTGGCATAACCTTACGAGCAATTTCAAGTAACAGTCTATGGCATAAGTCCGTCTATCACAATCCCATAGAACACATGGCCTACACACTTCCACAACTTCCAAGGCCGACTCTGTCCAATTCAGTGCACCATAACCAGTTCCATAGGCTAAAGCACCAATAACTCTACCCTCTGTTCCAGAATTCTTCTGCTCTGGCAGCGGAAGAGATAATTGAAAGCAACTTTCCACGAGTGAAGCGACTAATTCCTCTCTGAACAGGCTTTTACTAGTCACACTGTTTAAATCATCCTTTATCCTTGCATCCTCAAAAAGTGAAGTGATGTCTGTTCCTGGGAGAGGCTTCTGTCCCCTTCGGACACTTTCTTTTGCAAAAAGATCAACACAAAGTGCTGTACGGCTAATGCATGCCAAAGCATGCATACGATCTGATTCTGCCCTCAAATTTCTTACCATCAGAAGCAACCTCTTAAATAGTGAAACCTGAAATCAAAAAGAAAGGGAAAAAAAACTGACACTTACATACAACATATCACCCAATTTCAGTTAAAGCCCAGAATAAGAAAACCTAACCCCCACCCCTTTGCTATTAGAGAATACAAGTTCCAGCTTCAAAAAAAAAATATTCAGGCATATTTGTAGCATAGTTACAATCCATATATACTATTCATTCTTCAATGTAATATTCGTAAACAATTTTAGCATGGCCCCTTGTGCTCGTGTTATATTCTTTATCAGATACACTATCAGTTCTGACCCAACACATGAAACTGCATGGAGATATATGAGTCATAGCACATAATGAGGCACGTGGTATTGTGTTAGAAAGTGTGTCTTATATGAAATAGGTTCTATACCAAAAAAGAGGCAATTTGAGTGTGTTTCCTTAGCTAGATGCAATTTGATAGACACCATGAACACAATAAAGAATTGGAAATTGCATTGAGTAGCTAGATTAACTCAAGTTGTTAGTTCAATTCATAATTTTGGCCTAGTTATCTTATCTGCTTCTCTGGAAAACAATCGTTACTTGTGAAGATAATTGGTTCAGTAATTTCACCCTGCATGCAGATTAATCCACATCTCGAAATAGATAAATTAGGCACAAGTCAGGAGAGAATAAAGCGGGTACCTGCATGCTAAGATCAATTAGATGGAGATTTGTGACAACAGCTCTCACAATGCTTTCTCTAGCAGAAGAGAACTCCTGCCTATCCCAAAGAGTCAGAATAGCAATGATAGAAGCTGAAGCCCATTCCGGCTTACCTCCCGGAACATCAGCCAGGGAAAGCATATTAATTCCGACTTCAAAGATCAGCGCCGGGTCCAACGAGCTCAAGAACGGCAAAAGATGAGAGACTACATCTGAAACCCCGACGTGTTTCTCAGCGCTTGACGCAGAATCTGTAGTACTAGTTGCGCTCCCACTGTTGCTTCTCCCTCCTGGCCTGGAGAGTTTCCGCAAAACCTCATGAGAACCAGACGCCACGGCCTTGGCTGCGTAGACGAGCGGGAAGACGCTGGCGCGAAAACTTTCGATGGGGAGGACGAGTGAGCGCGTCATGAGAGCGTTGCGCTTCTTCCAGACAAGGTCAATGGCAGCGACAACCCAGTTGGAGCGTATGGCGAGGGAGTTCTCGCCGTCGATGAGTTTGTCCCCGGCGAGGCGACTCATGCGCTTGGTGTCGAATTCCTGGAACAAGCGGCCTATGGCCTCGAAGGCTGCGCGGGAGACGGCATCAGATCGGTCGAGCGTACCCTCGGCGATGCGGACCCACCAGGCGGACGCACGGTCGAGGAGGCCCGGGGAAGTGTGGCAGAGAAGGACGACGTCGTCGCGAGCGAGGATACAACCGAGAGTCTCGGTGGCAGCGAGGCGGAGCGTGTCGCTGGGGGAGTCGAAGCAGGCGGCGATCTCGCGGTGGGCGTCGGCGACGAGGCGCGGCAGACGGTGGGAGGGGAGGGCGGAGAGAATGGATACAGCGGCCGCGGCGACTTCGGGATCAGGGAAGTCCAGATCGGAGCGGACGGCGGAGCAGACGATGTCCCACAGATCGGGGGTGAGTCGGGTGGAGCGGATGAGGTCAAAGGCGAGCTTTTTAGAGACAGCGGAGGCCGGGGAGGCGAGGATCTCCTCGCAGGTGGAGCGGGCGACAGCGGAGACATCCCTCCCAGCAGCAGACTGCTGCAATGCCTGGAGGAGCGCTCCCGACTGACGCAGCGCGTCGTTCGACCGCAGGTCCGCCTGGATCTGGGCGATCAAGATGTCCATTTTGGCTACAATTCCCCCCTTACTCCTGAAGACGAAGCAAGCTGAACAAGCGTTTCTAGAGAAATGGATCGGATGGCTTCTTTGCTCTACTCTACTCTCTCATGGTCATCCACCAATTTGCCGTGAGAATTGGGATCTCGGAAGAAGAGTTCGGCTGGCCGATGGGCCGGTGGCGACGGCAAAAAATGTTCAACATGCTCAAGCTTCTAGTTTACTTTGCAGCGGATCGCATTCCAAACCACTGTTTCCGAATCGAGGCCAGAGCCCATTTTCCTTGATGGGCCTTGAACTAACACCATTGTGCTGTCATGTAGATTTTTATTTTTATTTTTATTTTTTATTTTTGGCTCTGTAATTGTTTATTATTAGCAACATGGAACATGTACAGACTGAGCTGTTCTACACGTCATTGATGGCTTCTGCAAAGCAACAGCTCTGCTGTAACTTGTAAAGAACTCCAGCAGGGTCATCGTAGTTCTACATTGTTTTATTATTGGTGGGCTGAAACAAGCATCTTCCCGTCTTTTGGGGGCAATAAACGTTGCTTATCCTACTGCATATACTGTCAGTCTTCTTGATCGTTGTTCCTCATTGTCACGTTTTTAAATGTACTACTGTAATGTAATAGATTGTTTGAAAAAGGTGGAATTGCACGGAATAAAACAATTGCTATTTTGTTTTTTTTTAGCTGTATTAATTGAATTATCTAACGAGTGAAATTATTTAATTCATTCTATGTTTGATGACCGTTCAAATTATTTAAGAGGTTCAGTCTCCATTTTTATTTCATTTAACATAAAATTATTTCCTTTTCAAGGAATGATGACCTCTGGAAAATAAATGTGAAATATTTAAAAGATTCGGCCGATCACAATTTTATGGTGAATTATATATCTAAATAAACATTTTGCAAACATAAAAATAATATATATATTCTTAGTATGTGTAAATAGTTCTAAATTTTGACTATCTTTGACACATTAAAAGTAGCATTTCCTTACAATTTAAAAAATTCATTTTGATTAAAAAAAACATGCAAGATAATTTACAATAAGCCCTGTACCATAAGTAGAATATTAATATTTTTTAAAATATATATATATATATATAAAGATTCAATTTGTTTTATTAATTAATTAGTTTAACATATTCCATCCTTACAATACTTTGAATAGAATAATCATATTGTACGATATTTAAAACAGTTTGATTTTAATTAAATGAATAATTATAGAGAAGATTTTTATAGTCCCGAGTTTTGATTGGTGGCCAAGGACATGTCACTCAAAACCACAACTCAAATCACGAGGACAACACAGACTCCGAGGCACACTTGTCTGTGCATAGTACAAAACCAATCCACACACTCACCTTAATTAATAAATAACGCAATTTAGATTTAGGATTTGTTAATTTAGGATTACACCGTGCGTCCCTCTCCTCTTTCAGGATATGGATGTTTGCCTCCGTTTATATATAAAAATTTATAATAATTAAATATGCTTGACATTGACGGCGAAAGCTCTTCAAAGTTTGTATAATTACCATGTGCAAGAACACCAAAAATCAAAGGCCAATAGTTGTTTCCCTGTGCCATGTAGGAGGAGAATGCCTAGCTAGCTAGGCTAGCTACCCATTCCTACTCTCGTGATAAAAAAAAAAAGTTATATCCATGGCAGATGGTGACCCCTCTCGACGTGAAAATAGAAACGGTATTTATATATAGATTTTCTCAAAATCTAGTCCAGAGAATTTTGAAAGAGTTGATGATCAAATTCTAACAAGTGATTACGCGTGGACATCGAATAAATCCTCCATGTCTCACTCAGCAAAGAATTATCACTACAAAGACCAATTGGAACGCTATACAAATCTGTCTGATCGATCTCACAAACACTCGAGCAGATTTTTTTTTTTTTTTTGAAAAATGAAAAGCAAAAAAATTAATGCAATGGGCGTGTTCCCTCAGTAACTGGAAGAGCACAGTCCACTTGTTTAAAGGATTCTTCAGCACTAAAGTATCAACAAATGATGAGAAGAAGAAGGAAGAGAATGTGAAATATAGGAGAAAAAGAACAACAATCTCCATTGTCGAGTACTCCAAGCTCTGAATTGTAATTGCGTGCATCCAATTAATTAAAACACACTGTTAAGTAAATATATTTCTACTTCCCTTACTGTGAGCTGGTTTGGTGGTCTTCTCCGCTGTCTGCGCCTTGCTGCTGGGATGGGTGATGGTGATCCATTGCCTGATGGTGGCGCTCAGAATTCATGCTCAGGCCTCCTCCTCCTCTGTTATATGCATTGAGGGCCGCTAGCATTCCTAGATTGGTCTCGGTCGTGCCGAGCCCTAGATGTTGAGCCGTCGCGGAGGGATGCTGTTGCAGAACCATGGATCCAAGCGGGAGAGCGCGGCCGCCTTGGAAGTCGGAGGAGCCAGATAAGTTTATCCTCGACATGAATTGGAGCGGCGCTTGGATTGTGCTCCCGCTGCCTACCCCGGCGCGGTACTGCCCGCTCATGGCCGGGAACGCCCATATGGACGGCTCCGAGGGCGCGGATGCGGCTGCGGAGACGGCAGGTGTGGCGGAGCCAGCGGAGACAGGTAGCATCCAGAATGCACCGCCGGCTCCAGTGTTTGGGGCAACCGCCCACATTGCCGCAGCGGGGAGGACGCCTGGTGGTCGCGTCGTCAGGCCAGCACCAACAGTGGCCACTTCTTGTTGATGTGACCGCTGCTGCAATTGGAGTCCGCCGGAGGGCCGCAGTGATTTGGAGGATGACGACGGAGAGGAGGGGCCCGCTGCCCCTCCGCTCCGTTCTTGGTGTTGCGGAGTGTGTTGTTGCTCATCTTTGAATAGGTCCTCTCTGAAGCGTTTCCTCAAATAGGTGTCAGCAGTGTCGGCGGTGGCGGTGCCACCTCCTCCTTGCATCCCATCGCCGATCTGATCGGACAGGAGTTGGTGCTGCTGGTGGAGCTGGTGAAAGCTGAGCATTGCCGCGGCGTGTGATATGCCTGCGGGGTCGGCTGCCACGCCCTGCTGGTCATAATCGGCGTGGTGGTGGGCGAGAGCTAGGGCGTGGAAGGAGAGAGGGGCGGACTTGGAGGCCGGGGCGGAGAGGGATGAGCCGCTGCTTCGAAGGGAGATGTTTAGCGAAGAGAAGTTGGCTGGAATGGTGCCAGTGCCCGTGGAGGCGATGATGGCGGGTTCGGCCTGTTGCAGCAGCCACTCGATTGTCTCGCCGTCGGTCTTGTGCCCTAGCTCCCGTGTCAGCTGGAACACCCTCGCGGCGCAGATCGCTGGCATGCGGATCCGTCGCCCCCGTCCGTCGACTTTGGTATGGCGGTCCTTGGAGGAGCGCTTTGCGGGGATTGGGGCGGCGACAGCGATCTTCTTGGAAGCGTCGCCTTCAGAGGCGGCGGCGGCAGAGGGGCCAGATGGAGCCGCGGAGGGGTCAGGCTTAGCGGCAGTGGAGATAGCAAGGGATGCGTCTACCCCGCCGCTGCCGCCGCGGTGATGGATGATGGAGCCCATGAAGTGAGCTCCGGGGCCGGCGGGGCCCGACTGGCTCTCGATGGGGACCAGCTCCAGCGATGCCGGTCCTCCGCTTTTCCCTTGCTGCCGCTGGTGGCCGTCGCCAAAGGGTGCCCGGTGCTTCTGTTGCGGCGTCGGCAGTTGCAGGTGGTGCTTATCCGAGGTGCTTCGGCTGCTGTTGGTTCCGCTGCTGCTGTTGCTATTTGTTGGAACTCTTCCCGATCCTCTTCCTCCATGTCTACTATTCTCGCTCTGGTCCATGCTTTCTCCTTCCTTTTACGCCTTTTCTAATCTTCCATACAAATCGACACCAATTCATAGCTTTTCAATTTCTTTTCCTTTCTTGTACATATCAATTTCTTGTATTTTTCAAGTATAAAAAGCTCTAAAATTAAAAATAATGAAACTAGAGGAAGGTGAAAACGGAGAAGGAAAGAGAGAGAGAGAGCGCACATAGTTAGGGTTTTCCGGACAAACACATGCAGGGGGCCGCTTCATACTTGGCTGGACAGTGGAGTCTTCGTGGGGCTCTCCTCCTCATTGACTGTTGTCGTCTCTGTGCGCGATGGAACGAAAGAAATCAAGCAAGAGAGAGAGAGAGAGAGAGAGAGAGAGCGAAAGAGAAGAGTGAGAGTGACCGAGAAGTAAATTATAATAAAGTACACCACAAAGAAAGGGGATTGTGAGAGAGTAGCTAGTTTTAATCCAAAACCCTAATTCCCGCAGCTTTTCCCCTCCCCTCTCTTTTCTTTCCCGACTTTCTTTGAATATTTTTTTTGCTCCCTCCTCTTCCTCTCTCTATCTCTCTCTCTCTCCTTGTTTTTCCCTTGTGATCCTCCTTTCTCTTTCTCTCCCACACACTCCGACTCCTGCACTCGGTCTCGTTCTTTCTTTGTCACTTGCTTGCTGGGGACCTGAGAGATAGCAGCAGTAGAGTAGCCCGCTCGTGGGGTCTCGGAGGGAATGATACAAATAGATCATTGCCTATCTACTACTGGTCCTGGGTTACAAAACAAGCAGTTAAAACTTAGCACCAACCCAATCCACGTCTCCCTCTCTTCATTAACTCCTCCATCCAAATTACTCATTGACCTCCTCATGATTAGGAACTTGAGACATGTCTCTTTCCTTCTTTCTCTGCTTAATTTGTGCATGATTTGCGACACTAATAATTACTGCAGTGCTTACTTACTGCTGGCCTTCAGGTAAAATAGGCAGCAGCAACAGCAACAGCAGAAGCAGCAGCGGCAGCAGCAGCCAGACATTGCAGGTGGGCGTCAGATAAAGCATCTAATGCTGATGACAGCTCATCCCAACACAAACACCCTCTTCTTTTAAAGAAATTTCCTTTCCAAAAGAAAAAACCTTTGCATTCTGTCCTCCAGTTAATGAAGCAGTCTAGTACCCATGATAGACATGCAATAATCCAATACCACCAGTAGAATACTCATCTGCCAGTCAACTCCAGGTTGCCCCACTTCCCCCCTCATTTGTAAACACCCTCCCTCCAAATCCCAACCCAACTTTATCCACCTCCTCCATTATTATAATTATACTCCCACCAAAATTACTTATTTTACTCCCACAATCACAAAGCCCTGCCTTTATTCATTTCTCTCCTCGCCTTTGGTACAACAACCCGCGGAGAAGTCTAAGAGGATTGCGTGATCCAATGCCCTTTCTTTTCTTTTCTTTTCGTGCTGTGACTTTTTCTTTTTCTTTTTCTTTCTTTTTTTTTTCTTCTTTTTCTTCTTCTTCTTCTTCTCTCGCCCTAGCTAGCTAATCCAGAGCTACAAGAATATAAACGGCCATCCTTTTGTTGACTCCGCGAGTCGTTGTTATGTCAAACCTTATCATGCCTGCGAGCATGTCCCCGGGTCACCTTATCCACGTGCGGCGCAGTGGAGCAGTGACCATTTGATTTCCCCTCCCTCCGTGTCCTGGCAAGTTGCAGAGCAAGTGGGAGGAGAGAGTGAGGAGGGAAGCAAAACAAATCAAAACCGGAGGTGTGAATTCAAAATATAAGCAAAAGAAAATGTTGGTTTTATTTTATTATATGGCGAGGAATGGTCATCAGAGACAGCAGTTATACTGTTCATGCATCACCCCACCATTGTTGGCTTCTCCATTTGTGGATTCCTGATAATGACCTTTCGCGTGTCCTGCCCCACTCACTTGTTAAATATAAATCCCCCTTCATTACGATGCTGATTTGTTCATTTTCTTAATCGAACGCGATTTTTGTTTATTCTCTAACGTAGATCCATCCATTCCCATCGTTATCAGAAACAGAGGCGAGAATTCACTGCTGTGCTGTGTGCAATTGAAGTAGGCCAAGCTGTCAGCATCTATCTTTGTTGCCCATCATCCCACAAGAAACTTACATCTGTCAACTGTTCTCTAGCCTCCAAAAAGCAGTGGTTTGGGGCTCCTCATATGCAAAGCCACCGTTGTGGTAAATGAAAGCGGCGCCAGGTGGTTTCCTATTATAAGGGAGATGGCCGAAACAGAGTCGGTGGAGCGCGACGCCGGCCACCGTGTAACCGCGTACTTGCGCGCGCGCGAGCAAGTTTTTGGCTTTACGTACTGTGGTAACTGGTAACAAAAAAAAAAAAAGAGGAGAGAGTGGAGTGGTAATTAATTGATCAATTATTGTGTGTGGGGGGGACAACGGCAAAGTGAAAGGGGGAAATCTAGGCGTTGCATCGTCCAAGATTCACATTTTAGCTGCTTGTTGTGCAGTAAAAGTTAAAAACAGAATTGTTAAATCGAGTGCTTGTTTTTGCATGCGGGTGTGGCAGATTCCCGTTGATCTAAAGCTGGGATTTAGCCTTCTCTCTTCCCAATGGACGTACCAGTGTCGCTAAAGTACTTTTACAAATTTAAAGTTAACAGATAAATAGGAAGACGTAATCCCTTCTTTTCCTCCGGATTATGACGAGTACGAATAAATGAATCCAACTGAGGTGGATCTTAGTTGGATGATTTCGCAGAGTAGCTAGGCAACCCATCACCAGTGACATTTGTTACTGTGGGGGCATTTTCTCAAACAGATGGAGGGCAAAGAAGTGCGGGTCCTCCAACTGCAACTCTGCCTGCACTTCGAGTTCAAACAATATATGACTACAGCTAGATTTTGTGTGGATCTTGCTAAAACCTTCTTCGCAATGGCTAAGTGCATCAAACATTTGCTCTATCTCCACATGCGTCTGCCTTGCTGCTCCACCTACATTGATTGTGCACAGACAAGGCTTTTATTTTATTAATTACTATCCAGTCTTGATACCTCAACTAACATTTGCTATTCCAAGAATAAAACAAAGATTCAACTGGTAAAAGCCACGAGATGTGGAGAGATGCGTGGAAAGATGATAGGAAAATTAGCAAGTGTAGGACACCTTTCACGTTTTGGATTCAGCACCGCATAAGTTGCAATTCTGTTGTGGGTTTCTAAAAAGCTTAGTGCTTTAAAGCTGAAACAAGATGCAGGATGCATGGGATCCACTCGATTGTTGCCGCAGCTGTGTGCAGCCACTTTAATTGAAATCCACAACACCTTGTTCGAATTATATTGGACAATTTATCAAAATTCATAGTCAAATTTTTTTAAATATTCAAATTTCATACTTAACTTTTATATTTACTAAAACATGTATCTCTTCTTCTTCTTTTTTGGAGGTTTATAAGAAAATTAAATCTAGTCTACATAAAATGAAAAGCTAAAGTTTTGATCTAATATAACTTTAAAATTATACAGTAGACTTTTTTTTTATATATTGTTAATCTTATATGGATAAGGATAACTATTTTAAAGCTGACTTTTAAACATTCACATGTTTAAAATGTTATTCAATAATTATCTAATAATTTTGTATAAAAGACAGAAGAACTGATGGACACTGCTATATCTCTCTCAAGACAATACAATGAGTGATTAATATGACTTCAATAGACAATTTATAAGATATATG
Source organism: Alpinia galanga (assembly GCA_037177395.1). Lineage (NCBI taxonomy): Eukaryota > Viridiplantae > Streptophyta > Magnoliopsida > Zingiberales > Zingiberaceae > Alpinia > Alpinia galanga. The sequence continues at coordinate 181,976 of JBAMHZ010000048.1, read as the reverse complement.
TCTATTATATTAGACTCTCTCTTTTTTTTAATCATTTAGTTGAAAGTTTGATTAGCATCTAGTGTTAGCTAGGGTTGTGATGACTGACCGTTGTTCTATCTCAAAATTAGTCGTCAATCTATGGATTAATTGCCCCCACCCCTAGATCAACATATAACAATGGAGGTCCACGATGAATAGGATTCATAATAAGACCTAACTCTAATACTCAATCTAGTGACCTTATCATCTTTATAAGGGTTGTGTTTGGCGTTTGACATGACATATTTTTTTTAACGTGGAATAGAGTTTAGTGGAAGTCTCATTATTATTATTTACTTCAAAGACGCACATTGAAATTTAACTTCTTTGACCTGAAACAATTTAGGGGAATTTGTAGAGCTTAAATTTGGAAAAATGTGAAAGAAATCAATATGTTAGAAGTAGTGATCATGTCTAGTTGCAATATATTTATTAGTAGATCATGATTCTTGCGCATCAACTAAGTGGCTAAGAACGAGACCAAAATTATATGGATTAGGATTACAAAATGCCCTTATCAATTTTGTAATTTTTAGATTCGAGATGGATTAAATTTTAAAATTGATTTTTTTTTCTTCTCTCGCTGTTAATCATGTGGGGACGATCCGAACTATTTGATTGAGTAAGAAAAGCAGAAATTCCGTGCTTGATATTCATTTAATATGTGCATAGCGTTTGATCCTATATATTTAAGAATTTAAATAATTAAGTCGCTTATACGATAGGTATGTCGGCGTATAGAAAATAATGCATCATATCAAGTCCTATATGTCTCCTTGACTATGAATTATTATAGTCCACTTTCTTTCTTTTATTAAAAAAAAAACAAGATTCACTCTAATTTTAATTTATTAAAGTACTGTCCCTGTTTAATTTTGAAGTTGAATGGAGAAGAAAATGATCATTTTGTATCGAAATGTCCCTCCTGAACAATAAAGTGACCTGGGTAATATATACAATCTTCACATACAGTTAATAAACTTCATTCGTTTATTTAAATTAAAGTAAATTAAATTGGATACTTAATTAGGCCATCTATAAATTAATTAGTTAATAATTACATATCAGAAAGAATATTTGTTTTTCTAAGTAAAATTAACTTTTTCCTTTGTCGAATGGATAAAACATATATATTATCGCTCTTTTTCTCCATTTGTGATTGCCACTTCTTTTGCTCGTCATCGAAAGAAGAAGTCGTTAATCTCTTCGTTGTCAATGCACTATTGATTGAGAGATGTGGTTCCTAAATGGCCTAGGTAATTAACTAACTCGAGAGTGCTTTTAAAAAGTTAATAATTAGCAGGCTAATTATGACTCTCTAAATTATGATTACAAAGGTTAAACTATGCTTTTCCAAACCTCAATGAATACAAAGTTATACTTTTGCTTTTGAGTAACTGGTTTTGTTCACTAATATATTTTAGGCACGCTTTCTTTCTGACTCTACTCGATGGGTCGCAATGATACATCCTCGTCTCTGCTTGTCTGCCATCTAAAAAGAAGTAATTATGAAGAGTTAACAAACTAGCATTATCAGATCCACAAGTTTTCATGACAGAAAGGAAGGGAGAGGAAGCTTTATAATTGGATCCAAAGTTGCCGATATATCCGAGCCCCTGCTCTTTTTTATTTTTTATTTTATTTTATTTTTGGAAAGAAAAAAAGTGTAGAAGAAATTTATTTGTGGTTTTGCAATTCCCGCAAATAACTGTCAAAAAATGAGGATATCAAATGGTCAGAAATTTAACGATGGAAAACAGACGATGCACATGGAATTAAATGGGCATGAAGGGATTCGATATTCCCACGTGTTGCCGCACGATCATGAAAGCATCGCAGCCGTACAGTTCGTTCAGAGTCGTACAGGCACAGACACGTGGGGAGGGAAACATAGACACGTGGGAGGGAAACGTGTATACATAACTACAACGTACAATTGGTCAACAGTGAATAATGCCGACCTCTTGTGCATCGTTGGGGCAAGGAATATTACAGTTCAATTCCCATCGGACCGCCAGTATCCCTTTCGATTGGATTGTCATGGACTCTAACTTCGATTTGATCGTAATTGAATTTCAATAGGATTACAATTAGAATTCAATTGAACAACAGCGGTAGCAATGAGTAAAGTTCAATAAAAAATTATTATATACTCTTGGTTACTATATTCGTACACAGTGCTTGTTATTATATATATATATATATATATAATAGAGAGAGAAGAGGTGATCCCATGTGCAATGAGTTTGTAAATGACGGTGCATCCCATCATTTTTTATCATCAAATTTGTCAGATTTTTTAGTTTAAACTATAGCCAGCTCCTGAACTTTAAGGGTATTGGTATTGTTTGATCGTAGTCAAATTTTGGTCGAATCGCTATCGTTAGTAGCCACAATTGATTTGATTCCGATCGAATCACGGCAAAAAGTCTGACTGCATGAGGGGTGATGTTAGCAATAATCAGGTGAAGTTATTATGTATTTATCATTGTCGCGTACAGTCACGCATGGTGAGCATTGCACATGATATCAAATTCCTTTGTGTACGTGTGTATATATATAACGTAAGCACCACTATTATTCACTGTCTAATCTCCTAAGATTCAAGGATTGTGCTATATTACTCACTCAATCAGACAGTGGATAATAGAGGTACTCACGAATGAATTGTATAATATAACATTCTCCCCCTCTCTCTGTGTGTGTATATGTGTGTGTGTATATACACACACACGTGAGAACCTCTATTATTCACTGTCAAATCCTTTAAGGTTCAAGGATTAGACTATAGTACTCACAGGTGAGTTGATCATCATATCAAAACTATCTTTAT
>JBAMHZ010000048.1:70234-85779 GCA_037177395.1 Alpinia galanga | reverse complement strand
AAATTTAATATTAATTAAATAATCAATTGCACGTATAATGATTTGGGCCTGGGCTAAAGCCTGAGTAAACTTGAACTTGGCTCAGCCCTTGCATTCATTGGCTCACCATTACATTTATTGACTTCATAGGAAGGTTTATGACTTGTAGAGAGTTTCATCTCTATTTCAATGAGGGTTGTGGTTTATCAAAAGGACAAGTTCTATCCCATAATTTCTAGAATAAGCATAGCATTTATCATCTTCTTGATGTGTGATTCTCATGTTTTTAGACACTATTGTAAAGAGGTGAGTGAGATACAATCTTGATGAATGTTTCTCTTCTCCAAGAAACATTCCTTGGATGTTATCTTACAATTTCTTGATCACTATGAATGATTTTTCTTAGTTGATTTTTCAAACCATATTTGATACCGCTACATTTTCATTTCATATTATAGAGTTGGAAAATAGAAATGGTCAAACAAAGTCAACGGATTTCCTTGAGCATTCGGGTTAGATACAAGAAAGACCGAGCCAGGTAAAAACGGTTCGAATGATATTATCATTGTAGAATGACTCGGCCTAGGGAAAAGCCAGGTGAGCCAAAGTCAGATGACTCAGTCGACAAGCAGACTCCTGAGCTGAGGTAGGTCAGCTCGGTCGGTAGGCAGATTCCCGAGCCGAGGCAGTCTAGCTCGGTTGGCAAGCAGACTCCTGAGCCGAGGTGGGCCAACTCGATTGGCAAGCAGACTCTCAAGCCGAGGCAGGTCAGCTCGGTCGGCAGGCAGACTCCTAAGTTGAGGCAAGGTGACTCGTTTACTAGACAGATCCCTGAGCCAATTGAAATGACTCAGCATTAGGAAAGCTCACGTCCTTTTCAATAAGGGTCCCACAAAAGATTCCTCCCCCAAAAGAGGTCAGAGCCCTGCACCTACGAGGTTGTTAAGGGGTGAAAGGGACCACTACCCATGACAACAACTAGAGGATGCCTCATACTATAACAAGAAATATGCTTTTCTCTAACGGTCTAACAAGAGCGCCTCGCTTTGCCACTTGTCATTCCCACGACACCCTTAGTTCATTAGGTGACTTCTTGTTAGAAAAGGGGAGGTGATCATGGGAGAAGGAGAGGCAGGAAAAAGATTCCTCTCCATAGCTATAAGAGAGGAAGAAAGACACATATACAGGGGTTGAACATTTTTTTCTTACTTTGGATTTCTCTTTTTACATTTTTTTCTCTAGTCTTTTTCTTGTTCTTTTTTCACCAGCAAATTTTGACTTAGCTATCGGAGAGCCGTTAGTCGGAAAATCGATGACCATCTTATATAGTATTAACTTTGATAGAAAAGAAAACCGAAAAAGATCATCTTCTATTGTTGTGGTTTAAAAAAGAGTCTATCCTCATTTTTTTCATCTAGAGGACTCAAAAATCCCCAGGCCAGGCCGCATCAAATTGTGGCTTTAGGACAAAATGAAGTTTTTTTTTTCCTCTTAAATAAAGCGTCAAAACTCGATTAAGATGCATAATAATAGGCAAATTCAAATAATAATAATAATTGAAAGGATATTAAAGAAAAATAGATAACACGTCAACGGTGTAATATGGCACACCATTTTAATTATATGGAGACAAATGGCAAAGATTTGATAGTGTGATGCAGCACTTAATTATTGCTAAGTCTGTTTTTTTATCAGACGATTGAAGTTGACATTGGATTGGCATCATGCTTCACGACCTTCATCAGAGTTCGAATTACCAACTACACTACTTTACAGTTTAGTATATATATATTAAATTGCTTTGCGTCTACGAAATGATAATGCAATATAATAAGCTTCATATATATCTTTTTTTTCCCCCCTCAAAGTGTAAGTTTACTTATAGACTGGATATATAAAAATTACATAAGCTCCCTTGACCGACCTTGCATCTGATTTGAAGAGGGTTTAAAATAATAATACATGAGATTCAAAATGAGACGAAACTCCGTCTTCGTCAAGAAGATGAGACTCCGAAAGTGGAGGGAGAAGGGTAAAGAGTGGGATGAGACTCCAGTTTTCATCGAATTTTGAATGAGCACTGCGTCTCTCTCTCTCTCATTCTTCTCTTCTCCCCAATCCTCTGGTACTGAGTCTCCAGATTTAAATCTATAGATTGACGTCCTCTTCCGTAGTTGATCAATATAATTCCGAAAAAGAAAAATAGAGAGAAATTGAAACAAAAAACAAAAAATCTTATAAAAGTTGCTCTTCATTTCTCTAATTTAAGACGTCGTCGTCACTGTTGTCGTATTGCTATATATTTCATTTTATAACCCTACTTCACTTCGTGAGCTTCCCTCCTCTAAGCGTCTATGGCAAGAAGCACAGAAAAAAGATATTAATTTTTAATCGATGAGACTGAACTTGTTTGGTTTGCTTCTTAGGAAGATAACAATTAGACTGTAAATTATATAGCGCTAGCTCAGCCAGGCTACGTGGCTAGCTGAATGGCGCACTCCTAGGCGTTGGATTCCTTGAAATTGTGGATATTGTGCCCTTCGGTCGTCGGAGAAGTCCGAAGGCAGCCAGCGCTTGAAGATGGCGGTGCTGAGCTGTTTCGGCACGCGGCAAAAGGAAAGGAGACAACGGTAGCTTCAGCTGCAGAGATGGATGCATGCCCAAGCACAACTAGTCTACACAGGAATGATAGAAGCAATTCTGTAGTATTATTTTATCGAAAAAGATTAAGAGAATGGATGGTAAGAGGACAGAAGAGAACTTTACATCTATTTATTGGCCTCCCTGCCTCCAACTATTAAATAAATTTCACCGCCTTCATTCTCCGGTCTCGATGGCATAAACATAAATGGCATGGAGCCGAGAGAGATCGACTGAAACTTAATGAACATGCAGAACCCGCCAGCTCCTATCACGTCCACTCGCCAATTCGATCTCGACCCGGATCCCTTCTCCTCCGAGCCCACCAGACCGTGGGCCGCCGACCTCCTCCGCGATTGCGCCCGCGCCTTCGCCGACAAGGACTCCGCTAACCTACATCGCCTCCTCTGGATGCTCAACGAGCTCGCATCCCCCTACGGCGACTACGAGCAGCGCCTCGCCTATGCCTTCCTGCAGGCCCTCTTCTGCCGCGCTACAGCCTCCGGCGACCACTGCTACAGCACCTCCGTGGCTGTCGCCGAACGCACAGTCTCCTTCGCCTCCACACGCCGCCTCGCCCTCAAGTTCCAGGAGGCTGCCCCGTGGTCCACCTTCGGCCACGTCGCCGCCAACGGCGCCCTCCTCCAGGCCCTCGACGGCGAACCCGTCCTCCACATCGTCGACGTTAGCAACACCTTCTGCACCCAGTGGCCTACGCTGCTGGAGGCCCTCGCCTCGCGTGCCGACGCAGACGCTCCGCGCGTCCGTCTCACCGTCGTCTCCTCCACTGCCGTGGGCGTCATGTCTGAGATCGGCGCGCGCATCGAGAAGTTCGCGCGCCTGATGGGCGTGCCGCTCGAGTTCCGCGCTGTCGCCGCCCGCACGCTGCCCCGCCTTGCCGACGCGCTCCAACCCGAGAAGCTCGAGATCCGAGACGGGGAGGCCGTCGCGGTGAACTGCGTCGGTGCTCTTCGGCGAGCCGGATCCGGGGGTTCGCGGGACGCGTTCCTACGGGCGGCTGCGGCACTGCGGCCGAGGGTCTTGACCGTAGTGGAGGACGAAGCGGACTTCGCCGCCACCGGCGAGTTCATGGAGTCCTTCGAGGAGTGCCTGCGGTTCTACGGCGCCTATTTCGAGATGCTGGAGGAGAGCTTCCCGGCCACGTGCAACGAGCGGCTTGCTCTGGAAAGGGAATGCTTTCGGAGCCTCGTCGGGCTGCTGGCGTGCGAGGGCAGAGCCGACGCGGTGATCGACGGCGAGCGGAGGGAGAGAGGGAGTCAGTGGTGCCGACGGTTGGAGCGGTGCGGCTTCGAGACGTTCGGCGTCAGCGACGACGTCATCGATGACTTGAAGGCGTTGCTGAAGCGGTACCGGTCGGGATGGTCGCTGCTGCCGGCGGAGGGGGAGGCGTCGGGCATGTACCTAACGTGGAAGGAGGATCCAGTCGTGTGGGCTTGCGCGTGGAAACCCAAATAATCTGGATTAACTACCCCTAATTATAATTAATATTCTTGGGGGTCGAATATAATATATATATAGACTGTGATGTTTTCAATTATTTTCAAGTTTGTGAGTTTAATTTGTACTTAAACTGGATGAAGCTGGTCATGCATAGCATATATATATACACATGCAATTCCTAAGATATTGTTAATGCCTTGAAGGTACATTCCATGTCAAAATACTAACCATTCAATCCTTCTGATCAAGGTGCTCACTCTCTCAAATATTCCTCGTATATATAATTAATTAATCACGATCGAGATGAACAGAACAGATTAAGCGTGAGCATGCAACGGAGGCAAGAGTGAATCATTAATTCAACGGTGCAAATTAAATGTAGCAGCTAGCAGTGAGAAGTGGGAGCGAAGTAGGAAGAGGAAGAAGGGGCCTTCTCTTTTGCAAAAGGTGATAATGTTAATCTCTAGTGCTTCTCTATATCAGTACGTAAAGTCTATTGTCCCTAAAGAGTATACATTCGAAGGACATCGATCCTTGCTCTCTTTCAATTCTAGGAAAAGAAGTGGCTAACCTGATCGACTTTTTATTAGACATGCATGGATGCATTGCCCCACATCGACATCGAGTGGGAAACAACTAATTAATTAATTATTGGATTTTAGATGAGCTTTTTATTGCAGTGACGGCCGGTGGTACTTTTTCTTTTACTTAAATTTTTTTATCACGTTGATCTTCAGCAGCTGCATGGATCATCTCATATAGGCGAATGAGATTAAAGCTGCCCGCGTGCACTCATGTCTGCTCTGTCCTAATTTGTATACATGGAAGTGGAACTTTGCTGTGTCCCATGGGGAAAGGAAGATAAAGGTCAGTTGCAAATTAACATACAAATTAAATAGATGAGTGAAGGGGAAAAAATAAAAAACTTTAAAAAAAAAAAAGAAAGAAAAAAGGTTCATGGTGTCATTTCATAAATTATCTTAGTTTCAAGCAAAGGTTTGCATATGCAGTAGCTCCACAGGATCGTCCTAATCTCCAATGCTTGGGGAAATTGTTTTACCTTCTCAAATGACGTTAATTGCTAATGCAAATTAATGCATTTGCCCTCGGATTCAACCCCTCAACAGGCCATGCATGGCCATCTATCTATCTATCTATCTAGTGTCTGTCTATCGTCTCGAACAAATTAAATTAACTAGACCCAAAAAAACAAACAAACACACAAACAAAACCTGAAAACCAAGAAGCAAAAATGAATGAAGACGACTCGATCGAGCGTTCTCACGACGTGAGCTGCTTCTTAATTTACAGTTATTATGTAAAGTTATCGATTCACCGATAAAAGTAACCACGTAATTCGTTTTTTTTGTTTTTGTTTTTGTTTTTGTTTTTTGGGGTGAAAACAGAGAATGGGAGAAGTCTGGGGGTTTGATTGCGCTTAATTTTCTCACTGGAAATTAAAGTGAACGGGTTGAAAACGTTTGTGGTAATTTGTAGTGCATAATTATATTACGTACGACGGATAATTAATTCTTCTTTGCAAGTTGCTATTATTTTATATTTATAAGATATAATTAAGAATATATTATTTCCTACCTCTTGCTCAAAAATTAATACGGATCCTCATTGCCTGTTTGTTTGTTTGTTTTCTTATATTTTATAAAATTTAAGAATAATATATTTGGACGACAAATGTTTTTATTTTTAAAAATTCATTAAAATTAAACTTTTAAAAATATATTTCCTTAATTGACATAGAGTAGCAAATTTAAAATTTTATAAAATATCCCTTGTATATAAGATCTTCTTCTAATTATATTAATTATATTTCCCCCGTATTTAAAGATGGCGCATCGACGGGCTTAAGTACGGAAATGGCAGTGTCATCCAAAATAGGGGCGCTTCCCGAGTGTGGAAGAAAGCAGCGCGGGTGGAGATGGCCATGGCCATGTCCATGGCCTAGCAATCCGCCGCCATCGCCATGTCCGTGGTCACGTACGTCCGGCTGGACCGCCGGGGACGGTGGCCACTCATACGCAGGGCCGCGGCGCGCTCTGTAATTTGAGGCCGGCGTCATCGTTAATATATGAAAACAATTTATGAGAATTGATAATGAGAAATAATTAGAAGGTATATAGCAATGATTGAGCATTCAGTGAATGAGGAGGAACGTGTGAACGAGGGCCGGGCATGAAGGAGTGGAATTCTCACCTGGAATTATTGTTGTACTTTGCTTTTTGCAGCCGTGATCATATCCTTTTGTAGCCCATTAGGGGAACTTTGACAAGAAAGGGTCAAAATAATGGTGAGGAATTTCTCAGAAATCAAATCTGCGCGACGCGACTCAACTTGCTCGATGAGATTAATTGAAAAATGGCTAGTCCTTTTGCAGACATGGAAATGGTAGGCCTGTTTGAGTTTAGCGAGACAGCAACTTTGGCAAAGTACACACAGCAGCATCTCCTCTCCTCTGCAACCACCAACGTGATCATTTTCTTTCTGCACCGAGACTTGGCTTATTGCTCTCCTCTATCGACATACCGCCATGAATGGAAGCACTGTGTGCTCCTCGTGTTTCTTGTTCATTTGAGATCAGTCCCAAGTCTTCGATCAACATTGTGAACTTGCCTGAGTCGACTTCTGTTTGTTTCTGTACGCTTGAAACTTTATAACTTCAAAATTCCAACTTTAATTAAACCTGATGCGAATTCTTTCTGTGACACGAATCTCGGCGTGATTTTTAGTAGCTAGCTATCTTCCGTCCGATGCGTAGGTAGGCGATCAGAGCCGCTGTGGTAGTAGATCAATTGCGTATGGTGGATATTGACCACAGTGATCAGTCGCGGCGGTGCCTCTTCTCGATCTTCGTTTTGGTTGGGAAATTGGCGAGAAATCGCTACGGGTCGATCCATATAGGGCTTTCCTTCTGCGACTCGGTGTTTTTTGTTTGTTTTTGTCTCCACCAAGGATGGCGTTGAAGGCGTCTGTGAGCTTTGCGCCACCGTCGTCGTCCTCTCCGTATGGAGCTCCCCCCTCGTGGCGGGTTCTTTTGGCTACCAGAATGCTGAGGAACTCATTCTTAAACGGAGGAGGTGCGATCGTTAATCAAAAACATCTACCTTGCTTTTATTTGGAGTTCTTTTGTGGAATTTCTGATATATTATTTTCTTTATTGGTTTATCTCCGGGTGATTCATGACGACATACATGGAATTTAGGTTTGTTGGTCCTTGAATTGGGTTAAACCAGGAACTGCTAAGTCATGCCTTCCTGGATGATTTCAAAGGCCTATAATTGGGATATACGGTGTTTAAATTTTCAAAATGCCATTTAGTTCCAGTTTGCTGTGAGGTATGCAATCAGGTAATTCGCTAGGTAATGAGTAGAAGCAAGGATTGGATCAAGTGGTTGTTCTTTGATATGCATGAAACAGCAACATGCATCAATTTTGAGATATTTCACTGTCAGACTTCGACATAATAGTTGGTTTAAATGCTTATAGATGTGAGATACGTAACCGCAGTACAGATGCTTATGAATATGATGACATGGTGGTAGGCTGCAATTTCAATAATTCAATTTTGAGTTTCAAGATTTAGTCAAACATTAGACTTTTTTTTTAATGAACGATCAAAAATGATATGGAGATAGGCAAGTATTGATTGATTGCCTAGGTGAAGGAGAATTTAGCAGTGGATTTCTATGATTAGGGCTGACAGCTTGTGTTATCATCACCTATTGTGTTTAAGAATATTCTATCTTCAAAAGGTTGTCACTATGTTTGCTAAGGAGGAAAACTGTTGATTATTTAATCAATCGGTGGTTGTGCTCAAACTCTAGCAATTTTTTTCCTTGTCATTATTTAAAGTTTATTCTAAATGCTCATTATGCTTTTATACAAGCAGTTAAATCTTCAAGACTCATTGTTTTTTCTTATTTTTTTTATAATAGTGGGATCCCTAAAAGCTAGAGAAATAAATTCCTCCAGAATTAAGCTGCTAAAATGTCATCGATATGGTGGAGGTTCTCTCATTGTTCAGATGAATCTTTTTGATCGGTTAGCAAGGGTAGTCAAGGTCAGATTTTGCTTTACAATTTCTTTCTTTTCTATGGTATATTTCTGTTCTTTTTCCCTCCATAAAGCAGTCATTGGCTAACTTTCTCCTTGTCAAAACCTTTCAGTCATATGCAAATGCTATTTTGAGTTCTATGGAAGATCCAGAAAAGATTTTAGACCAAGCTGTTCTGGAAATGAATGATGATTTGACAAAGATGCGCCAAGCTACAGCACAGGTATCCCAGATTGTTTTTTTTTTTTGAAGTGTCTGTTCTCTTCTGCATATGATGCACTAAAACCTAGGGTGTATGCTAGGTTTGCCTTCTTTTCTGCATGCTGGTCTGCAAGTCATTTTTTACATTCATGGATAATGTTGCACAAATTCCATATCATCTAATGGAAAATTAGGAAAAATGAGCAAATCTCTATCCTAGGAGAGCTCAGATTATATGAAAATTATTGCTATCAATATAATGTAGGTGTATATGTTTATTAAGAATGGCAATGTCAAAACAAATAGCACTTGCAAGGTCTTCCGTTGTAGCTGCTTCCGTAACTAAAAATATTCACTTTCTACATGCACCAAGTCATATTTCATGAGTCTTGTGAATTGTGGCACTCACATGTGCCACTTAGGTTTGTGCACATTAGCGAGCCGTAGGTGTATATAACGGCGAGTATTCCACTAAGCATTTTTACCTTCTCTGTATGGTTCCTGCACCATATCTACATCTGGCTGAAAGAACATTCATATGTGGTCGATGAGATAGAATCACTATTCTTCCTTTTAAGTATTTTTCACTTTTTCGATGTTCAAGGTATTAGCATCACAGAAACGGCTAGAGAACAGGTATAAAGCTGCTCAGCAGGCATCTGATGAATGGTACTATTGGTGTTCCAAATTAAGATGTAACAGTTGCTATAGCAAAGATACCCCATTGATTATTTTTCTCTCTCTAAATGCAGGTATAGAAGGGCTCAGCTTGCTCTTGGAAAAGGAAATGAGGACCTTGCACGTGAGGCTCTCAAGAGGAGGAAATCTTATGCTGTAGGTATCCTCAGGAAGTTTATCATATTTTGCATTATAGTTATTCTTCAATATTCATATGCTATTTAGCTCTTTTGTTTCTGTTATTGGTTTGGAGGTTCTTTATTTTTCTTCTTCATTTTTTTTTTTTTTTGCTTGTCTGAAGATGGAATGAGTATTCAGTATCATACCATTTGGTCGATGGTCTTTTATGTATAGTTTTGGTGTTTGAGAATCATTATTCTGAATCTGAGCTTCTGCTAATGATCTGTTGTTCATGCCAAGAATCATCTTCTTCTAAGTTGTTGCTAGGGTAAGCATGTTACCTAAAAAGGATTGTTGTCCTTAGAGCAATTTTCTTTTCTTAATTTTTAAAAAGAAACAATTTATCAGCAACTTTCCTCTTGTTTATTAACTAGTTTTTGGTTCTATATATTTAAAGGCTGAGAAATCACATTACATACATAAATGCCATACATTGGAATTGAACTATCGAATCTAAGGGAGCAAATGCATAGACAGTGCAAGCTAAGGGATATTGCTTTAGTACTCATGTTGATTCAAACATCTGGAATTCTTAAGTTGAAGTTTCTACTATTTCCTTTGATCAGCAATTTGATCTCATTTTGAATGGTCTTACATTTTCAAATAAGCAAGATGTCCATTACAACTGTTCCTCATGATAAGTGATAGCCAAATCTGAACTGCATCCCAAACTTATAGATGTCCCGATGTACAGACAATACAGAACTGTTGAAATTGTCATGCATCTCCTTTTTGGCGAATGTAATAAGCCATTCGATTCAATGTCCTACAGTATAAAATATAGAATACTATAGAAATTGTCATGCATCTCCTTGTCGTTTGATGTTCCTGATTATCTTTACTTTAATTCTTTTCAGGACAATGCAAGCTCTTTAAAAGCTCAGCTGGATCAACAGAAAGCTGTTGTCGATAATCTTGTCTCCAATACTAAGGTCAGTTCTTGCTGGACTGAATCTTGCTGATTTGCTGTTTCCTGTCACTTAATTTGCTCTATGAGGTTGGTTTTCTTTTCAGGTTTATTTTTCTGAGAATTTTTTCTCTCTTACCTGCATTTTTTATTATCTGGCTATATACACTCTGTTGACATAATTTTAGTGGTATAGCAGAGAGCACACATGATCGATTTCCTAAGTTCTTGATTTTATATACCCTCTGCATCCTTTTCTTGTTAACTATTGATGGTACTCTAGACTGGAAAGCAACTCTCAACCTTCCATGATCTTATATTGTCTCCTGGCAAAATTGGAAAAATCACGTCCTTTCTCATGCTCAAGAAGCTCCTCTACTAGGTCTAAGTTAGTTTTAGTGATCTATCAAAAAAATCTGGCAGGAAGGTCCTAAACGTGTTTATTTTATTCTTTTATTTTCTTTCTTTTGTTGTTGTGGCCTTTAGCAATGTTCATTCATTTCAAACTGAATTGAATCACTAACCTAACCAAAGGTACAAGATTAGTAAATTTACAAATAAAATCACAAATGTTGAAATTTTGGTTATTCAGGTTAGTTTTCTATGAACTTACAAAAAACAGAACCAGAGCAAAATTTTGTTTCAATTAACCCAATTTTATTTGCAAAAAAAACATTCAAAACGTTAACCTTTTAGTATGTTTTAATTTTTTTTTTGGTTTGAAACAATGATGAACACTTGTAGTTGCTTGGAAAGTTACCTATATTCTGACAGTTAATACTTTGGCAGCACTGTTGGATGCTGCCAAACTTATGTGATTTATCCATCATGCATCTCCATCTAAAAACTCCAGTTAGATTTAGGAAAAGTATAATGACGTTTTTTTGTCTTTTTTTTTTTAAATTTATTTTATACCCTGTGTTGTGTTTCCTCTATCTTTCTGCATTTCCTGTCTATACAATTCTTCCGATTCAATGACATAAAAACAACACTTGTATAAGAGAATATGTACACATCCTAATTTATATTTTATAAAATCACTGTAGCATCAACTAACAAAAACCAACACTAATCATCACACAAAAATCTCAAAGAAAACTTCAAATAATTATTTTGCTTTAAAAAAAAAAAGCATCACATCTAGAGCAACCAACGTATAATATGACTTGAAAACCAAGCTTAAAATGCATGACACAAGTCACAGAATGATAGCACAAATAAATGAATAAAAGTTTTAGTCAACAACTCATATGCTGGAATCACGGTTATATAACAATTTAAAATGCATGCAACATTTACAACAGATATGAACATATAAACGACTTACACCACCAAGGAGCCATCTTCTGAGCAGGATCTTTAACAACCATTGAGGAACCATCTTTGGCTTGCGCACCTGAAGGCCAAAGGAAAAAGAGGCATGAGTACAAAATAAATCTGAGCAGAGAGAGAACCATGTATGAAACATAAAGAGGACAAATGAAAGAAGAATCACCAAGAGTTAATTCCCATTTAATCTAGTTAATAATCCCAATTCCTCCCATTAGGATATAATCAGGCCTTAATTATAACCAAATAGATTCAGATTTAATCCTAAATTCATTGACTTGGATGCACAACTGTTGTCGCTGTCTAACTCTTGCTGAACCGAGCCCAGTTCAGCATGGCTCCACTGTCATTCCAAGTGGATATCAAAACCCATACTGAAATGGAAATGTAAACCTTGGGTTCAACATTTTAGTAATTTAGGTGAAGCTTGTTTGTAATGATGTTGATAGTTCAAATTATGGTGTGCCAAGATGCATCCTGCATGTGCTTCACAATTTCTTTTTACTCGGTTTGACAAGTGCAATATTAATACAGTTAAATATGTTTTCTGAATTCCTTGTTCTGTAGCTTTTAGAGAGCAAGATACAGGAGGCCAGATCAAAGAAAGACACTCTGAAAGCTCGTGCACAATCTGCAAAGTCTGTTCTTTATTTATTCTAACAAGAGACATTCTAACACTTGTATGATCCGTGATGCCAAGTCTTGTGGTTGTATTTTGCTAGAACTGCAACAAAAGTTAGTGAAATGCTGGGAAATGTCAATACAAGCAGTGCTCTTTCAGCATTTGAAAAGATGGAGGAAAAAGGCAAGTTAATTTGACTCTGGTTGTAAAGTGTAAAATGGCATCTATTTTTGCTGTGTAAGATCGGTTCCTAGCAATCAGATTTGCATGAGCATTTTGCTGTAAACTTGTGTGCATTCACTGGGATTTTCTATAACATTCCAGATGCTGCTTACACTCTGTGACTTAATACTGAAGTAGTGTTGAATCATGAACTTTTTTTTTTTTTGGTGAAATCTCATATTTTGTTTTCTTTTGAAAGTAGAAGTCTTCCTTTTTCACACAAGTATTTCTATCGTGAATTTTTTAATATGGTGATAATTTACATATAGTAGGCAGACGAGCACACATTTGAAATTTATTAATCGAATCTTTACTTTTCTTTGTAGTATTGGCTATGGAATCCCAAGCAGAAGCACTTAACCAGTTGACAACTGATGATCTTGAAGGAAAGGTAGAAAACAGTTATTCCTTGCAAGCAAAAATGTTTTGGTTCTTTAATGAACACCAGGTTTGCCTTCTGCAGTTTGCACTGCTTGAGAGCTCATCAGTAGACGATGATCTTGCAACGCTGAAGAAGGAATTGTCAGGAAGGTCCCCGGTAAAAATTTAACTATTGTGTCTTGCAATCATAGTAACCTCTGAATAAAGTTTTAAGATTTTAGGTTTTTCTTTCAAAAAATATTTTACCTTTTTTGTGAGTTGTGACAATGGCATTTCCATCAGCTTGTTACACATCTGAAAAACCAATTGTTCCTGTTTGTTTGGCGTGACATTTGCTAGGAATTATTTGCAGAATCATTTTACTTTCTGACATTATCAACATCAATTACCGTGAAATTTGAATAGGTGATTGAGGAATAGTTTATTTGTACATTTACATCTGCAGAAAGGGGAGCTCCCTGCTGGTAGAACCTCTGTTAGCAGCTCAAATGTTACTTCGACGTTCCGTGACATGGACATCGAGAGGGAGCTCAATGAACTAAGGAAAAAAGCCAATGAATACTAATCGGTACAGTACTCATCCTGAAGTTTACTTGAGTGGATCAAAATGGGACTGCAACTAGAGGAATCTTTATAATGATTCATTGTTTCATATGAATATAGTTGCTAAGCCGTCTCTTTTCTGCTCTTTGCATGATTACCAGGGCATGTTGTCTGGCAAATTTCTGCTTTTATTGCCATTGTATGTCTTCTGTAGTTTACAAATTTTTATAATGAACCAAGTCAGAGGTGCATTTGTCAGGCGGATGGCCTTGGCTGAGGTGACTTGTTTCTATGATAAAATCTTTGGTTCCTAGAATAGAATTGACAAGCAATGCAATATTAACTGAGATTTCTTTTACCAATATTTAACTGTTGCTCTCACTTTAAATAAAGAATAATCTTATATGCAATATCATGTAGCCGTGTAGAAAAATAAAAAGTAATATAATATTATTCTGAAATATAGGAGAAAGTAAGATATTTGATTAGTTTTTTAATAATAAAAATTTGTTGATGATTTAATAGTTTGTTAGAATATTTTCTTTTTAAAAAAATAAGTGAGATGAGAAAAGGTTAAGAAGGATTCGGAGAATATTGTTGGGGACGATTGTTATTTCAAATTTATTTTGCAATTAAGCGCAATAGTGGTTTTCCCTTTTTTTTTTAAAGGCAAAAGTGCTAAGCAGGTTATGTCTTCGTCGTCGTCGTCGTTTTCTTCTTCTTCTTTTTTTTTACAATTGTCTCATTAAAAAGCTTCTTTATCAAAAAGTTTTAAGGTCTCTTTTCTAAACTTGTAAAAATGCTACTGGATCTTTGTCGGAGTTTTGGTTGGTGATCGACGGAGAAATGTTGGAGGTTGCCTGGTAGCTGTAAAACTTAAAAATATACCATATTATCTGAATATATAAATTGATTAGTACAATTTAATCCGTTTATATATATATTTTTTTAAAATATCAATAATTTCATATCATATTAACTTATTTTTTAAAAATATTTAAATTAATTGTATACCTTATAAAATTACTTTTTAAAATGTAATAATTTTTAGCATGATATAATTTACATTAGCACCGATCATAAAATCATTTTTTAAAAAATGCAATAATTTTAGCAACTTTTTATAATTTTTACTATAATACCGTTGATATTACGCAGCAATCATTTGTCAAGAATGAATTTTCACCTCATCGTTAAATAACCAATTCCACGGCTAATTGCAAAAGTATTTATTCGTTTGATTTTCACCAAGCTCTGTAACAGCAGCAACGCCCAAACTGCTGCGAATACTTTTCGTTGGTCTTTTATATAAGTTCACTCTCAGTTCGATTGATAAAATTTTCACATAAATTTTATTTTTTATTAGCTTATATTTTCATGTTAATCCGGTGCAATTGCAAATAATAAGTGCCCAATAGTGGCTAAAATTGATGACATGAATACCTTAAAAAAAAAAAAGGATTGATATGCTATAGTTGGGTGAGTTAGATGGATTGAGATTAAGGTACAAGGAGGAATAGAATAGATGGATGGGTGAAACCGTGAAAGAGTATATTCTTATATTCATTTGTTTTAAGTTGAAATGATAGCTAATTAAAGGATAATGATTTCAATTTATTTATTTTTATTTTATTTTTGGCTCCTGTGGACACAGATGAATGGATAAAAATAAATGATTAATGATTAAATTAATTTTTATCATCTTTACAAATTATAAAGTTTATCAAGCATCGTCCGCATGTCCACAGCATCTGCTGCACGCAGCCATGCATGTTACCAAAAGGAATTGTCATTGATTAATCGAATGATTTAACTAATATTTTTTTAAAAAAAAGTTCACATAAATTACAAAAATTTCCAGTTTGCTTTTTCTCAATTTTAACAAATTCTTTTTTAAATAAGATTAGATTATTATTTTAGTGAGTTACACTTTGATTATATTATTTTCATCTTTTTATTCGAATTTAATCCGATGACCGAATGAAATTTTTTTATAAAAACAAATCAATCGTTCCAACATT
Organism: Alpinia galanga; assembly: GCA_037177395.1. Taxonomy (NCBI): domain Eukaryota; kingdom Viridiplantae; phylum Streptophyta; class Magnoliopsida; order Zingiberales; family Zingiberaceae; genus Alpinia; species Alpinia galanga. Next base: position 70,546 of record JBAMHZ010000048.1, on the reverse strand, counting down.
AAGACAACATATCTCTCTTTACTGGAGAGCTTGCTGGTGAAAGAATTCGAAGTAAAAAAATACAGAAATGCATTGAATCCACAAAACTTGCTGGTGAGAAATCTTACAACAATAAGATTTAACTACAGAAATTGAACTTGAATCAACAAACAAATTACAGAATACTCGTCATCTACAAAATGGTAGCATTGTAGCTTTTTCATCAAAGTTCATATAGGTCGGGGTCTAGTATCTCCGAGACTTATTTTGCAATCAAGATGAAAAAAAAAAAAAATAACAAAAAAAAAAAAAAAACCTAGACATCATATACAT